>JANZXR010000009.1:1447944-1458785 GCA_027575705.1 Erythroxylum echinodendron
TTTCTGCTTTCATAAATACCAGCGCTCCTTTAATCACTTTAATGATCTTATTTTGAATCTCAAATCTGAAACCGAGATCATCCAATTGTCCTACAGACAACAAATTCTTCTTCAGGCCCTCCACATATCGCACTTTTTCAATAGTCTGAGTTGTCCCATCATACATCTTTAACTTGATGATACCGATACTAACAATCTTCAGAGCTTGATCATTACAGCTGTACACAGATCCCTAAGAGACAGATTCATATTGATGGAACTAGTCTCTTCGAGAGGTCATATGAAAAGTAGCTGCTAAATCGAGAAGTCATACATCAACAAATCTTCTCTTGCCTCTAATAGTCGTTGTTGCTTCACAGACCATTGCTTCTCCATCATCTGAAGTATTTGCCGTATTTCCTCGAGGAATAGAATCTTTCTTATTTAGATTCCAACAATCCTTCTTCAGGTGCCCTTTCTTGCCACAATTGCAGCACTTGAAATTCTTCTTACTCTTGGATTTTGATCTACTATGACTATGACTCTCACTTGGGCCACGTCCCATTGATCTTCCTCTCGTCACCGCCAAGGCCTCCGCTTGTTGCGAATTTGCCAGCCTATCTTCCTTACTTTTGCGCCGGCTCTCTTCTTCTAAAATAGAAGCTGCAATATTGTCGAAGATTAGGGTGTCTGTGTTGTTTGTTAGATTGATGACAAGTTGATCATAAGAATCTGGTAGACTTTGGAGTAGAAGTTCTGCACGTTTACTTAGCTCTATTGTGTTCCCCAATGATGTGAGTTGGGAAAATAGAGTATTTAAAGTGCTTAAGTGCTCCGTCACCGAAGTGGATTCCACCATACGTAAAGTGTATAGCCTCTTCAGAAAAAATTTGTTGTGGAGTGATTTGACCTCGTACAATTTTGTGAGGTGATCTCAAATATCTTTTGCCGTCTTCTTCTCCTTTATGCTTAACAACACTCCATCTGCTAGTGCCAGATGAAGATTTACAATAGCATTCCCATCCATCTCATTCTACTTTTTATCTATGACTCTAGCTGACCGTTCATTAATGGTTGCCAGACAATTATCTTTTCTCAAGATAGCTTTCATCTTGAGCTTCCACAATGAGAAATTACTCCCATAAAACTTTTCAATCTCAAATTTTGTTTCCATTGTTCTATCACGAACAGAATTTAGCTCTCACTATTTCATGTGAATGGTACCCCGTATGTATGAACAGTACCCCGTATATGTGAATAGTACCATATGTGTGAATAGTACTCCAGGTAAGTTCTCAGGAAAGAGAGGTGGGTCACAAACAGACACACTTAAGTACCAAGTCTTTCCTTAGCTAGAACTTTCCTAGACATACACTTCTACACTACCACATCAAAGCTTTACCGCACCAAATGAACTTTTTCCAAGAAAATCTTTTCTGATGTAGAAGATCAGTCAAAACTGCGACCACAGAGTATACTCCGAATTTTCAAGAAAAACACACCTTGGCTCTGATACAACTTATTGTGAAGATTGACCGGATTAGAGCAGATTCGCAGCTAAATAGGACGAAAAGGAATAGTAATGAATACATATATTTTACTTGAAAAACCTCTCAATTAGGGTAAAAACTACGGGCAAGGATAGAAGAATTTTACTACTGAAAAATTGGAGAATTACAAGGAGAAAACTACACCCAAAATACACAAATATTTTTGTGTCTCTCTTTCTCTTTTTTTCTCTCTCTCCTCACACCTCTCTTAAGTTTTGTACTGCCCATGCACCCTCTCTTTGTTCACCTCCTGCCTATTTATAAGCAGGAGGATGCACATAAGGCCAAGCATGATAGGCACCGAAATGCCTACCATGTTTGAAATTCACTTTGGTAGGCACCGAACGGTGCCTATCATAGTTGACAAAATTGACTTTTCAATCTTAATCATATGAAATCAAATCATGCACTAATATTCTGGATATATTAGAATAAGAGTAAAATACATAATTGAATTATAATAATTAATCAATATAATTACTTTAAATAAAAGATTAAAACATATTGTTAACCCAAACAATCGGGCGATTATTTCTAGTCAATTTGTCTGAAATTTTTTATGGAGATACCTGACATATTGATCTTGATTCTGTACGGTATAATTGGCCATCGGAGTTTGGTAACTTATCTAGAATTTTGTGAATAGTAGCTCACCCATGTATAACAGCTGCATCTGTATAGCATTGATCAAGTGGACGATCAAGCGTGAGAGTTTTGCACTTATTAGTCTTTATTTCCTACACTGGAATTGATTATCTGTTCTCCAAACTTTTTGAGTCAATGCTAACACACAATTTCCGGAGCTCAATGGCTCCTGAGTTTAGCCAATTCTTTAAATACAGTGGATGCCACTGTCGGGCCATGCCTTGAAGATGCATGGTGTAATTCAAAGCTTTATCTCAACAAGAGTCCCATTCGAGTTCAGATATGTATTTCCAGCCTTTGACATTCACCCCTTCAAACACTGGAAAATCAATCATGCTAAATCTGCCAGGTACCACTTGGTTGGTATTTTCATATGGAGCTTCGATTGAAGTGCTTGACTGATCCTCAACAATCGCTGATGTAAGTGTTCCTTTTCATAAACTCCCTGATATGTAACTTAATTCTCTACCATACCTGTCTAATTGCATCTGAATATCGCATTTGCTATTCCGTTATTCCCTTAATGTTATTCTGATATTGTGTGAATTTCCGCTGGAGCTCAACTGCCAGCATATCAGTATCAATAAATACAAGCCACTGTACATTCTGTTTTTTTTTTTATAAATAAAAAGAAAGCTCAATTTTAATTTCTTAGTCAAAAAGTATGTGTATAGAAGCTTAAGAATAGTACAGGGCAAGGAAAAGCTCCTTGTAAAAAGTTTGACAAACATTTGACTAGAATGTAATTGCATGTACGGTCTGACATTTCAGTTATTGTATGTCTGTTATTGACACTATATAATACTGTTATTGTTTGGAAAATTTTGATCCTATGGAGTTTTCTTTCAGTTATTGCATTTATATTCTAAGAATAATACTAAAATCATTTTTAAGTTTATCAAATTTCCATAAAACTTTACATGAGAATATAATTAAAGGTGAAAAGGATCTTGTATTCATAATCCATTATCATACTATATAAATTTTTAAATGGGGCGCTAATGGCATTCACCTGTTAGTAACAAGTTAAATAAGAACCATAAGCAACGATGGATGTGTCCTGAAGTTGTGCCATATGCTAAGTTTTTTCTAAATATAGCACATAAATCCAGATGTTCTGTAACAAAATCATTATAACAAACATAACCAAAAAAAGAAAAAGAAAAATGAACTGCTTGTTAACTCAGTAAATCAATGTCAGTAACACAGCAGATTCATAATACATATGGTCAGCACAGATGAACAGGCACAAATCTGAAACAAAAGTTGGCAGTGCATTAATCACTTCTTCTTCCCTGCTTTCCCTTCCTTTAATCTTATAACTTCATTGGCGTATCTCACTCCCTTACCTTTGTATGGTTCAGGTGGTCTCCATTTCCGAACGGAAGCAGCAAATTCACCAATGGAGCACTTGTCATGTCCACTCACAACTATTCTCGTGTTCTCTTCTACCTTTACGTTTAAGCCATTGGGGATTGCCATCCTAACTGGATGAGAGAATCCAAGGCTCAACACTAGGTCTTTACCTTCTATCGCAGCACGATATCCAACACCAACCAACTGGAGTCTTTTCTCAAATCCCTTGGATACTCCCACCACCATGTTGTCTGTAAGTGTCCTGACCATTGATTTGTGTAAGCATTTGAGCCAGTGATTTGTCAAGTGCAAAGTAAAAGAAAGAATGAAAGTGCAAATTTATATATACTCACATTCCTTTCTCATTTAAATCATGAAATTATAAATCCATACAGAAACTAAGAATCACTGTAAAGAGATTGCTTACAGAAAACAGAAGGAAGTAAGTCATAGGAAAAACAATACTTTCTTGTTTTGTAACGGGAGAACCCACAGGCAGTATCCCTTAAAATGTGCACCACAAAACCATTAAGGCGTAGTTAGGAAAAGAATACTTTTATGACCAAACACGACAACAGGAACTTCAGACGCATCTAACAATAATGATGGCAATATATGCTGAACCTGTGTCTATTATCAAGAAAATTTTGACAAAAGAAGTTGTGAGAAATAAATTTTAAAACCAAATGACAAAAGCATTTACCTGAAAAGTCCATGCATTTGATTGGCCCTTCTAGTGTCCAGTGCCTTTCTAACCCGAATATATCCATTATCTTCCCTATCAATCTCGACTTCACGTGGATAAGTCCTCGAAAGTTCTCCCAGAGGACCCTTTACTCTTAGATATTGACCTTCCAATGTAACTGTCACGTTGGATGGAACTTCAATTGGACGTTTTCCTATGCGGGACTCCTTACATTCTATGGTCTTTCTCAAAAAGCCAACGCGAGCTACAGGGACGTTAGGAGTAGAGATTCTACTGCTCTCACCCAAAAACACTGATCTCAAAGTGCTGAAAAATGACATGACGAGCATTAAACCAAATGTGAGACTTTCACTGCGTTCATGCAACTACATCAGCAAACGGAACCCCATATCAATGACTGCGAACATATTTTTCCAACATAATAGTCGGTTAATTGGTATAGATACTCGTTGATAGAAAAATCCCCTTGATCTACATACTAAAAAGCAGCTCAGTGGTTAGTAGTATTGAAATTGTTTTGAAGGTTGCGTCAACAATACACTGTTTAAAGGAAATGAAAACTAAACTTTGTAAGGAGAATTCATTTGATAACAAGCTAATAAGCTTCTCTGTAAGGCTTGGTTAACAAATGGGCCAGGTTTGAGCAAAATGAGATACAAAAGCAGCTTGATTTATGACAAGTTTCAAAGCAAAACTCTCCAGGTTACTCTCAACAAGCATTCGCTAAATGCTCACCTTAGAATTATGAAATCATCATCATCTTGCGCCAATAAATCGATAAACCACGCAAAACCCATTTCCAGGTTACTCTCAACCAGCATTCGGTAAATGTTTCTGTAAATTGAACGTAATTTGACACCGAAAAACATTTCTTTCAACACTTGCACATAACATATCTAAAAGAGTCACGCACTTGATAACACAAGGAAGAAAAACAAATATTCTGATATTAAATCTCAGCATACATGAAAATCAAACTCTTCTCAACCCATCCAGCTGAAAAAAAAAACCCAATCTTTCATTAAACCAGAAAAATTCTTGACCTTGGAAGTAATAAGGCATCATTTCGGTGACCCAGGCACAGCCAACGAAAGAGAGGAAAAATTCCACAGAGCAAAGCATGGAAAGGCGTAATTGAGAGGAACAAGAAGAAGAAGAAGGGAGAAGCTGGAGTTGTACCTTGTCTGAAAGGAAGAGCTGACAGAAGAAGCCATTGTCATTGTGAAGAAGCGTAGCTTTGAGTATCACTTAGTTTAGCAGCTTTCCGCTTCCTGATAAGGAAAGAATAGAAGAGTGGGCTACACCACACTCGGTAATTTTACCTTCACCAAATCATCTTTCTTGACGATAAGTCGAAGAAATGTTTTCAGCTTTTTTTGATCTTATTGGGTCGGGTCGGGTTAATAATTCAATCAACATCTTAACCCCTCGGTGGATTGGTTATTCGATGATTGATTAGGCCCTCGGGGAAGAACCCATGCAAGAATTGATACAAGATAGTAAATACAGAGAATCTCATCCTAGATGAATGATGCATATGTTAATGAACCAAATGGTAATTACAACATTTAAAAATGAAAGTAACAAGTAAAATTTTGGAAGATATGAGCTAAATCGTAGTGTTCGTATTAAAAGTTATTAGAATGCAATTTTGGTCAATTAAGTTAAGCCTTATTATTTCAATTTAAAGGGCTCAGTCAAACATTTATTACTACTAAAAACGACATAATTAAGAAATAATCAATTTAAACATAATTAAGTATGTATTTTAGTAACCTGAGCGTTGGAGTGATACTAGTAGAAGAAGCTATGGCACTCTAATTATTTTCTTTGCATATTTATTAAAGAAAGTGTGCATGCCTGATAAGTCAAATCATCAAGCTAGCCAATGTAAAATCGATCAAATATTATTTGGCATCCTTTATGATAACAAAGTCCTGACGTTAATGTTTGAGTAATACTTTGAGCTCTTTGATCAAGGAACGATATTAAATATTCAAGGAAAAAAGTTGCCCTATGAACGAAGGGAGTAACTCGTCCATAACTAAAGAAAGTAATCCTTTCCATTGATCCTAAAAGTGTAGCCCCTCCCTCAAATTACTTTTTATAATTGAAATGTAACCTATTAATGCAAGAAAGATAGCAAACATATACCTTGTAACCACCATTTGATGGTGCTTGATCAATGAAGCTATCCCTTTCCCACCAGTATATCATACTTGGGATCTTAGGCTTGATTTAGATCTGATCAAACTTTAAGCCTTCCAAGCCAGAATGGAGTTAGGCTCAGGCCATGAGTCTTAGGCCTAATCAAACTTTAGGTCCAGCCCAGGCTTGAACATAAATTGGGTTTACTTCTTCCTTTTCTTTTTTAATCAATGTCTAGCCTAATTCCAAGTCTATATAAAAAAAATTGTAAGGTAATAGGACTTTTTCAATGACTATGAAAACTGAAAGTGAACTACACTTGATAAAAGCTAACAAAGATTACCTAAAGAAAATATGAAGCAGCACATGAAATATAAAGAACTGGAAACAATTTTGACAATGTTAAAAATCCCAAAAACCATCGAGATCTGAAGAAAATAAAAGATCATTGACAACAATACTAGACGAAAGGAAAGAATATGGAAGAGTAAAAATAAGAAATTCAAGTTAAACCATATTTTCAATATGGAGTAAAAAATTATAATATTCTTATATCAAACATCCCTATAGGCGATTAGGAAATTAAAAAAGTAAAGAAAACATAAACATTTGTCATGTCTAGGATGAAATAATGTAAGAGCCAAGGAGATTTTCCATATCTTAAGTATATAGGAACTTAATGTCCATGTTTAGGAAATTTACCATGTTACAAGAATTGACTACTGGATTAACCACCTTTACTCTAATCTCATTCTTACTAAGACAACATCATCTTTTTTAATGTTCTAATGAGGTTAAATACTCTCTTTCTCTTTTACAAGCCTAAGAGGAATAAGGAGAGAAATGAAACTCTTAAAAGAAGGGGTTTCAAAATTTGTAAAAGAAATAGGAGATGATAGGTACATAAATAGTAAGGATGTTGGGTTCTATGATAGTAACTCTATTGCTTTGTCACCTTCTACTTCTTCTTGTGCAGTGAAAGAGAAGTCGTAAATCCATTCCCTGTAATGTATTTAGTGCACCTGACCATACTCTTAATGTTTATGGTTGCAACAAAAGAAACATAATAAGATAGAAAATTGCACCACAGAGTCGACAAAAGCAAAATATCAAAAGAAAGAAGAATCTACAATGTTGAAAATTCACCTCTTGCTTGGGTTCATCTTCTATAAATGACACCCCTGCTTGGGTTGATCTTCTATACATGACACACTTGCTTGGGTTGATCTTCTATACATGACACCACTGCTTGGGTTAGGTTAGGTTCATATATAGTGTATATCATAAGGAGGGATAGAATGTTGAGAATTCACCTGCTTTTGGTGAAGAAGTCTTAGGAAAAGATTGCATTTGTCCCATTAACCAAAACTATCATCTAAATCCCTTTATATTATCTTAAAATTCTACACCCCTATCTTATTTGTTAAAATCATAAACTTATCCTTAAAATGTTGCAGTAAATAAGGATGGTTATATAATGACATCTAATCCTCACATTTATGTTATATCATCCCAAAGGCATTCCTGCATATCTGCAAGTGATGCCTAAACTTAAAAAGTTCACAAGTGGGACATCTCTCTAATATAGCAAGCCACCATAAGACCAGATATTAGTTGCTAAGCATGAGGATAGAGTTGGCTAAGTGACAAGCTAATGGAGTCTAATATTTTCAAGATGGAAAGATGGAAAGTGAGCCTAATTCTATGTTTGAAAATTTCATAATAAAATCTTACCTTTTAAGCTTTTAGATAATATATTTGTTTAATAGCATTAAAATTCCTAAGACTTTATGATTACAGAGATGTTATATCATTTTACAACCTTAAAAATTTATTTTTTCTAAGCTTATTAAGGTAAGTTACATCTTTAAACTAATTATTATAGTCTTTAGAATAGAGACAGATGATGAGCTCTTAAGCCTTAGTCTTTTGCTATGTTTGTTATGAGTGAAGTAAATAATTCCAAAGTGTGGTTCCTTAAAAGCAATATGAGCTTGATTAGGCCTTGTAAAATTAGGATAGGATATGATCTTGGTCTTAGTGATGTAACAATAAAATCTTTTTGTTTAATTTTTTGAAAGCAAAATCACTTAAATTTCTATAATATGATCAATATGAAAATATAATAAACTATGAATCATAATTTGTACCTTATTCTAAAGTTTAATCCTTTTCTTATCATTTCCCTTAAACCACTTTTGAAATTGGCTAATCTTAACTACCGTAGCTGTACAAGTGTCATGTTTCTAATGGTATCTACAAAATGTATTAAGAGAACTCTACAATTGTTGTATAATGATTTGACTAGAAATTAACGCTGCAATGAAACTTTTCCAATCTCAAAAAAGTATTGGTCTAAGTGAAATGTACTTTAACTAAGATTTACTTCTAAATTTTTTATCCGTATAACCTTAAACTCATATAATAACTTATACATAGAGCAATGAATATCTCAACACTTTATAAGTATCAGATATCTAAATACTAAAAGGTTTTAGTACATTATTTATATTCTTGAACTAGAATAGGTAAACAAATTATGTATCTATCTTTATAGATCTAATTTCCAAAATTAAGTTATGACCCTTTTTCTTATCTAATAAAAGTTGTTCTTATATTATTATATTTTCAATAATTAAAAATATAAATTTTGTTCTCTATAAGCAGTATGTCTCTACATACTCCTACTGAAGAGGACAATTATACTCTCACTAACCTTCTTATAGATATGATAAATTTAAGGTCATCTTTAAAACAAACTCTTTGAATTCAATATGATAGTGAATATTTTAACATGTCGCAGCCTTTCAACTATACATCAAGTGTATGAACAAAGGCACTAATTCCATTTGGATGTAATCTTCATGATATTTGAACCTTTCAAATTTTATTTTACTCCCTTTAAATACCTTGAAAACCATTCCATTATAGTTATATATTAAAACAAAATTTTGCTCAATGATTTATGTAAGAATATATCCAACTTTTTTGGTTATCTCACAACCTTTTATTATCAAATTTAGTTCTAAACTTATTGGATAATGCATGCTTCAACTAAGCATCACATCCTAAAATCATTAACTTAGACTCTTTTTATGTCTTGTTGTTTCATATCTACTATGGAATCTTGCTAATTAATTTAATTGAAACTACCTAAGCTAAGTTGTAGTATTAGACATAGCTATAGAAGAAATACATTATCTCATATAGTGTATTGCTCTTTATTTAAGTCCATATTATTGTAGAATTAGTTCTGAAGGTATTTACTAGAGAATCTCATTCCCTAAGATAACTTAAAAATTAAATGTCACCCGATCAATCTCATCGATGTGCTTTAGTATTCTCAATACTTAATTTCTACTTAGATTTAAACATTTTGAACTTTTCAAAATTTTAAGTTAATGTCTCATTTAATGTATGTGACTATATTACATAAATTCATTATTAAATATGATGAAATTACAAGTATTATCCTTTTATGAATTGTTATTACATCAAAACACATCACATGTATAAAATTTAAAAATTCAATTCCATCACCACCAAAGTTTAATTTGGTTATTCTTTAACTTAGCAAGTTTCACAAATTTCATACGATTTATAATTAAAAGATACATTTATCCTTATATGTAACTTTTTGATTCTCATCATGTTGATTTAACCAATATCACATAAAAGGATAGTCTTGATTGTCCAACTTTATATTTTTGCTAGTTATGTTAAATATAAGTCTTCCTTATTTCAACACATACAAACTATTTGTATAAACTTGAATCAACTACTTTTACAGTTTTACTTAAAAATCTATTTATTATCATGCCTTCAACATTATAATAATTTTGAATCTAAATTCAGTATCAAATACTTATAAGCATAAACTAAAAATTTATATTTGACCTCTATCACATAACGTATAGGTAAGAAAAGTCATGCAATCATTTTTCTAATATTATCATACTATAGCAAATTCATTTAATTGTAGTCCATGTTTATGCATTTGTAGGCTAATTGAATGAAATAATTCTATTAAAGTACTATACCTATAGTCTCTACTCCATATAATCTCTTGCATCTTACAATTATAATGTTTACGTACATCTAAAATAAACCAAAACAAACCAAACATACCCAAATTCCCGCCTAAGCAGGGTATGGGGAGGGTAAGATATACGCAGTCATGCCCGCATCTCCGATAGAGATACAGAGACTGTTTCTTGATAGACCCCCGGCTAAGGTAAGAGCAAAAACAAATAACAACAAACAAACCAACACAAATAAACACAAACAAACACACACAAGCAACAAAAACAAACACAAGAACAAACCCAACAAACAAACAACAAATAGATCAGACCAATGCAAGTACATCATTTTATAAGTATAACAATATATGTATATGCATGGGGACTATAACCTATAGAATGCACATGAAACTGAAAATATATACATACATGAAG
>JANZXR010000009.1:1458885-1517597 GCA_027575705.1 Erythroxylum echinodendron
ACGAGGATGTTGCAGGGGTGGCGTCCCTGCGTAATGTGAGTATGCATACAACTGATTCTTGGGCTCTGTAACTCGCCTCCTATTGTAACAAAAAAAAAATAGAGTCAAGTCAGTTCTTTAATTAATGTGATTTGACATGACATGAAAAGTAAATCTGGCTGCCTTTGGCATAATACACTGAGTTTGAGCTCTATATATCCGTAAAATGGCTAAACAATAAGGTTCATGTCTATCAATTAAAGCCATTAGGGTCTCCTTCAAGCAGTGATGTTTACATGCTGTGGAGATAAGAATGTCTTCATCATAAGAATACTAAGGAAAATCTAACTGCTCAACCAAAGGAAATATCTAAGAACCAAGAAGAAAATGGGATGGCTAACAACCACTAAAACATCAATTTATATGAAAACGACCGATTAATTCAATACTAAAAGCAAAATGTTTTTGAAGCGAGCTCGTTATCGGCCAAAAAGAGATTTTCAAATCAAAACCACTGTTCAAGTGAGTCTTCCAACTTCTTAGAAATTTGTTTCTGTCGGGGTGGAGATGTAAATAATCTCTCTCTTTTTCAGTGGGGGTTCTTAGCTATCACTATCCTGGTGTAGATAGGTATTGTGTTATTATCATATATTCTATCACTACCCTCGTGTAGTTAGGTCTGTGTTATTATCATATTACTTGTATATTATTATCATATTATTCATATACCTTCCTGTGTTACTGGAATGGGATGAGATGGGAATACTTTACTCTTTGCTTTTGGGTAGATAGGCCTCCTATACTTTGGGAATGGCCACTTGGGATGGTTTTGTTAAAAGGGTGGGTTGTCATGGTTTCATTATTATGGTGTCTGGTTAGACAAAAGGCATCATTCTTCCAAGTTCAAAAAGAACTTCGTCTGAACTAGGTACGTTTCGATGGGTAGTTAAGCTACTTCCTTCCCACTCTCGTTTAGTCTGAAAAACCGAAAAGGTAAAATTAGTTTGTATTTTATGTAATGGCAAAATAAGTTCGTTACCTGTTACAGTTGATTATTGTGGTTGTCTTTTGAAAGAGGTAGGTAAGCGAGAGGGAAGCAATTAAGTGCTGCACATGCAGTATTCTTGTCAGGCTATACTCACTACAGCAGCCCATAAGCTGACCCACAAAAAGGGTGAAAATATATAACACAAAGGGAAAAAGAGTTACGAACTCACAGACCGTCGACTTGACCCACAGTTTCTTTGAGCCCACGCTTCCATTCACATGCCTACACAATATTAGATGAAACTTGTACCGAATGTAATGTAATGCAATGCAACCAAGAATTGATTGTTGGAGTTATGGCAACTAATTAATTAAAAATTTATGTGAACAGATAAATTCAATTGGTAGGTAGGAGTGAATTCGTAATATCAACAAACCTCCCGAGGGCCCATTTCTTGGGGGAACTACAGTTGAAGTATGGGATATGTATGATTAAGGTGGATAGATGAGCTTCATGCACAAACAATAACCACATGTTTCACACATTTTGTAAACGGACCCACATGATGAAGCGGAATCATCAATCAATTGCTTTATTTCTTTTCCGAGAATAAGAACCAGTTGAATATGAGACATGCAATGGGTTAATCACCGCTGCTTTATCATCGCTCAAGGATTCAGTTAGCAGAACAAGACACTTTTGGTCTCATCCGCAGTCTAGTAGACGTTACTACTTACTTTATGTAGACTGATTAGATTAGTAAAGAATCTACGTTGCGAGATAAACCAAAGAAAAACAAAAAGAATCATTCTTTACTTGAGCTTGCAAAACTGTTCATCAACTTTGGAACTCTCCTTTTCTTCTTTGGTGTGTGAAAGATTTATGTTTTGTTTACTCTAGTAGTTTGTACTTTGTACGCAATTTTGTTTATCATGGACTCCCTTTACTCCGATTGGGTTTCAGGGTCAGCTTCATATTCCTCGTCCAGGTCTACAACGACACCCACGGAGTCTCTATTGGTTTCTGGTTTCTTAGTCATACTTGCATGCCTTCCTTCAAGTCCTTAAATATTCTTCTTCAACATATTCTGTATATTTTAATGGTTAGTTGTCGACACTCGTGGAGATTAAAATATTAGTGAGTTCCTGAATACACCCTGTTGATTATTGTTGTTTCACTTGAAGATCTGTAGAATTATTTATTGTATATTACTTACGTCGATAACTACTTATTGATAAAGCAATCTTGTACACGAGAGAGAGAATCTATGTAAAAATGTTGTTTAAGTGCAGCGATGTCAGACTGTGGGTGTTCATTTTGGTAATAACATCATTGCTGATTCCTATTTTTGTGTTTAGGTTGTGGGGTGCGGGTAGTGGAATCTAGGGCTTTGATAGAAATGGGTATCTTGAAGATTGACAGGCGTGGCTCTAAAGTCCTCTTCCCAAGGATGCTGATGCTATTGATGCTTGGTATCTGTGTGCCCATGCAAGTCATGGGTAAGGCTGGAAATGCAAGTGCTGCTTCTTCTAGGCCAAATAGTGTGAATATAGGAGCTCTGTTTACTTATGACTCAGTTATTGGAAGAGCAGCGAAGCCAGCAATTGCAGCTGCAGTTGAAGATGTAAATTCTGATTCCAGTATTCTTTCTGGGACGACATTGAATGTTATTTACCATGACACTAATTGCAGTGGGTTTCTTGGAACCATGGAAGGTAATTCTGTGAGACTCAAAACCTTTAAACATATTCTAGAATCGCCTTCTTCACAGGGCTTCGGATTTTCCATACATTTATCTTAATTTTCATATGTCAATTTGGAAGTGTCTTTTTCTTCATCTTCCGTGTTGCTTCAGCCTTTACCTTTCTCTTCCAATCATTCTGTTTTGATACTTTGTTAGGTCTTCATTGCAGTTTCCTCTTACCTTTCAGTATAGAAGCGTCACTTACGTAATGAGCTTTCCTTTTCAACTTCCAGATGATTGATAGTTGTATCCATGAACTGTGATTTTGACAGCGTTATAGCTGAGCTCTTATTTTTTAGCTTTATTTGCTTATGCTAGTCTTGACTGTCAGTAGAAATTTTGGGAAGAGTTTTTTACTGTGTTGGTATGATTTGTGGTTTCATAAACTTCAATTTAATTGGCTTCAAAGAGAATCTTGAATTAGAGGAGATTGGTGCCACTCGCTAAAGAAATTAAATTTCATGCATTGTGTTTAAGCTGGAAGTAGTAGGAATTCAGAACTTCATTTAAAATCATAGTAAATAGAACAAAATTTTCAAGTAAATGAGTGTCTACTAACTCCTATCTGACTTCATTTAAAATCATAGTAAATAGAACAACATTTTCAAGTAAATGAGTGTCTACTAACTCCTATCTGTGTATCAGCACGTGTACAAGTTGTTGTCTTAAACGTTAAAGTAAAACTGCTTAATCTCCTCTTCTCACCACTCTGAGAAGAACATAGCAACGATTTTGATGGAAGCTTAGTTGCCATGTAGCTCTGCAGCTGATGGAAGATGACGTAGTTGCTGCAGTTGGCCCCCAATCTTCTGGGATAGCTCATGTCATATCCCACGTTGTTAATGAACTTCGTGTCCCACTGTTGTCATTTGCTGCAACAGACCCCACACTTTCTGCACTGCAGTATCCGTATTTCGTTCGCACCACCCAGAATGACTATTTTCAGATGTATGCAATTGCTGATTTAGTCACATATTTTGGATGGAGAGAGGTAATTGCCATTTTTGTAGATGATGATTATGGAAGGAGTGGGATATCTGTACTGGGTGATGCCTTGGCAAAGAAACGTGCAAAGATATCTTACAAGGCTGCTTTTACACCTGGAGCACCAAACAGTGCAATCAATGAATTGTTAGCTGGGGTAAATCTGATGGAGTCTCGGGTTTATGTTGTACATGTAAACCCTGATTCTGGTCTGTCCATCTTTTCTGTTGCTAAGAGTCTTAAAATGATGACCAGTGGCTATGTTTGGATTGCTACACATTGGCTTCCTTCTATTTTAGATTCAATAGAACCAGCTGATCTTGACAAAATGAATCTATTACAAGGGGTTGTTGCTCTTCGACATTACACCCCATATACCAAACTCAAAAAGGAATTCATGTCTAGATGGAACAACCTAAAATATAAGAGTCCTGGACCTGCTGGGTTCAATACTTATGCTCTTTATGCTTATGATTCAGTATGGTTAGCTGCTCGTGCTCTTGATGTTTATTTCAAAGACGGGGGAACTATATCTTACTCCAAAGATCCAAAGTTGCTTAACACAAATGGAAGCTCATTGAACTTGCAGTCACTGCGTGTTTTTGATGGAGGCCCGCAGTTCCTCCAGATACTTACTGGAATGAATTTCACAGGTGTAAGTGGTCAGGTTCAGTTTGATTCAGACAAGAATTTAGTTCATCCGGCATATGAAATTCTTAACATTGGGGGAACAGGTACCCGCAGGGTTGGTTATTGGTCAAATTTCTCTGGTCTTTCAGTGGTTTCTCCAGAGACATTATATGCAAAGCTGCCCAACATTTCTTCAAGCAATCAACGTCTTTACACAATGATATGGCCAGGTGAAACGTCAAATGTTCCTCGAGGATGGGTATTTCCAAACTATGGAAAACCTCTAAGAATTGCGGTGCCCAACAGAGTGAGCTACCAAGAATTTGTTTCTAAAGACATCAATCCCCCAGGTGTCAGAGGATACTGCATTGATGTATTTGAAGCAGCATTAAATTTGCTTCCATATCCTGTCCCGCACACTTATATTTTATATGGAGATGGTCAAAGGAATCCAGAGTACAGTGATCTTGTCAATGCAGTTGCAGAAAATGTGAGTATCTTACTTGTATGTATTGTTGATGTCAACTGTAATTTCTTCTGGGTCTTTGTTAGACTGTCTCAGGTGCTAATGCTGTGCTATTTTCTCTGATTCTCTTCCTCTTCAAGAATTATGATGCAGCCGTAGGGGATGTCACAATAACTACAAATAGGACAAAAATTGTAGACTTTACGCAGCCTTATATGGAATCTGGACTTTTTGTAGTTGCTGCTGTCAAGGAGCAAAAGTCTAGCCCTTGGTCCTTCCTTAAGCCATTTACTTTCCAAATGTGGTGTGTTACTGGTGCTTTCTTTCTTTTCGTGGGAGCTGTAGTATGGATTCTTGAGCACCGTATCAATCATGAATTCCGAGGTCCACCAAGACAACAGCTAATAACGATATTCTGGTCAGTACTGCCCCTGATTATTAGAAGGTGCCATCTTGTGCAGTCTTAGTTGTTAGTCTGCGCAGAAAGGTTCCTACTTCAAACTCTGTTTTAGGGCACATATGCTCTAAGATTTGGCATTGCATGGGTTGCCATAAATCTCCACTTACTTCTTGATTGACAAACTAATAAAAAGGAAATGTGGTGAATACTGTAGTTGCAATGGATCCTCAGCATCTACTTCTGTAGCATATGTAAAGATGCTATTGTTGGCCCAAAAGATGTTTACATATAGATCATATGCAATGGTGCATGGTAATGCTTAAGTTCTAGTAATAGTTAAATACTGTGTACATAGAGGATGTCTACTTGACATGTTACTTTTGAAGGCTTTTATAATTTCTTGAACAACTGTGCTACTGTGTTATATAATCTGACGGATTGTATTTTTCATCTTGCAGGTTTAGTTTCTCAACCATGTTCTTTTCACACAGTACGTGATTTAAGCCTGATGTTCTGCATTCTGTATTTGCTCGATCAAATAAATTATGAAGCAGAAATTCCTAATTTTATCTGCTGCTTGGGCATTATGTAGGGGAGAATACTGTAAGCGCTTTAGGACGTTTGGTGTTGATCATATGGCTATTTGTTGTGCTGATCATCAATTCAAGCTATACTGCTAGTTTGACATCCATTCTCACAGTGCAGCAGTTAACATCTCGAATTGAAGGCATTGACAGTTTGATCTCAAGTAATGAACCAATTGGAATTCAAGATGGATCATTTGCGTGGAAATACCTGATTGACGAGCTCAACGTTGCAGAATCCAGGCTTGTAAAACTGAAAAATCAGGACGAATATTTTGTTGCTCTTCAACGAGGACCAAAGAGTGGAGGGGTGGCTGCAATTGTTGATGAGCTTCCTTACATTGAACTCTTTTTATCAAACACAAATTGTAAATTCAGGACTGTGGGGCAGGAGTTCACAAAAAGTGGATGGGGATTTGTGAGTACCAAAAGTTTTTAACTTTCCATTATATGACTGGCAAACATTTCAATGTCGCTACAGCTGTACTGCTTCTTTCAGAAAATAGGGTGGTTCAGAAACTTTTAGATAAAATTTGAATTTTCTTTAAAAGATAACCTTGAATCATAGTGATGCCAGATGTTGGAAATGAAGAAAAGCTACAGCTTAGGTTACAAGGAAACAAGGGGCAGAGTATGCAAACTTGTCTGGGCATTTGATTTCGTACTTCTTCTTAGTTGCATCTTATTTTATCACTTTGGAAACCAAAAAGATCCTATTATGGTTTACCAATTTTTATTCAATAGTATAAGCCACAATAAGAGTACATTCTACATTTTCTGTTCTTTCTATGTTTGCATTAGTTTGTGGGTTTGATGTTTTGTACATTGTTAACCATGATACTCACTATCTTATTTCTTGTGTTGATTATTACTGGTAACCAGCAGTATCTCCCCTAAAACTCATCAACAAACTTCTGTAGTTGAAATTCCATCATTTTCTCCACTACTTAGACAACTTTTGTAATTTTCTTAGCATTGACAAGATACTACTTATAATTGCAATTACTGATACTCCAAGTGAGTTCATGATTTCTCTTGTATATTCTTCAATTAGATGTTTATTATGTGCACCTGTTAGCTTCTATCGGATTTCTTACGCAGTCATTTTATGTCCAGTTACCTATATATTGTTGAAGAACTTTCTTACTCATTTTGTGTGTTATCCTTTAGCTAAAATTATAGATGTAATACTTTTCTTCTCTGAATTTACTGCTCATGAGCCATCACACGGGCAAAAGAGGAATTTTGGTGTTTGAATAAAGATGAAGGGTTTGATGAAATTCTTTTGAGAAGCTCTCACATATTAAATTCTTGTTGCAGGCGTTTCAGAGGGACTCTCCCCTTGCAGTTGATTTGTCAACGGCTATCCTTCAACTATCAGAAAATGGGGACCTCCAAAAGGTCCATAACAAATGGCTAACACATACTGAATGTTCTATGCAAATTGGCCAAGGTGAAGATAGCCGGCTTTCCCTGGAGAGCTTTTGGGGACTTTTCCTCATCTGTGGGATCGCATGCTTCATTGCTGTCACCATGTTCTTCTGTAAGGTCTTGTTTCAGTACCGTAGGTTTGTTCCAGAGGGTGGCGTCGAGGAAGAGGTGGAAGAAATTGAACCAGCAAGGTCTAGACGCTCACCACGCTCAACTAGCTTCAAGGATTTGATTGATTTTGTAGACAGGAAAGAAGCAGAGATTAAGGAAATTTTAAAGCGTAAGACTAGTGATAGCAAGCGACAAGCTAGCTCGAGTGCAGATGATCGTGCAAACTCACCTACTTAGGAGAACTTTATTTGCTGCTTGGTGTACTTTCCTCTGGTAATTTTGAGATCAATATAGCTTCGTGTTTGTGGTTTATACAACAAACTTAGCACTGTGATATTCCAAAATTCTGGAGGTTTAGGTAAGTGGCCTGGATCAGAGGCTTTGGTTTATTGAGGTTGCTAAGATTGTATTTTATAGAGAAATCTTAAGCCAATCGGCAATCACTCATTTTAATTCTTAAACCAGCATTCTTGAGACTAAAGCCAGATGATTTTGTGTTTTATTGTCCAGGTCCTATATTGCCTTAAGGAGTCTTGTTTCTATCTCTGAACCAGAGAAATTGTTTACTTATGTTCTATTATGTGACATACTAAGATGCCTTATACTTCTCTACGTAAGGATATCCTTCCCACTTAAAGATCAGAACGGTTTCAAGATGTAGATAGTCTTGCATATTAGTCCCTTAATTGAGCGGAAAGTGATTTTTCTTCTATGAGCAATGTTGGACCTTATCTTTATTGTTGTTATCGAGATTCAAGATGTCTACACTGATGTAGTCTTTCCTTAGAAATTCAAAGAAATTGTATTAATAAATGAAGTGTCTGAAGGAGTTGCAATTTAAATCAAGAATTTGGGAATAGGTTCCTTGATGATTTGCATCAAAAGGTGACATAAATAGTCTAAAAGTCTCATCGAAAAGATGATAAGGTCGAAAATATCCACATCTGCTTTTGATAATGTTGGAATAGGACCTGAGATATGTATATGTTGAGAACTCAAAATGATGCCTTAATATCATCTTACACTACCAGTATTTTCCACTCATGGTTAACTTCTCAGTAAGAGAATCCCGCTGTAGTTCCTCCTTTGCTAGCACTTACTGTTTCAAGCTCCATCTTCTAGCTATATTCACCATTAGACCCTAACATAAATACAGGACAAGATGGTTTCTCTTATTGAAAATGTTGTGCTTAGTACAAAGCTACTCTTTTTTTGAATTTTGTTATTATAAATTCTATCATTCTTTTCTCTCCAAATGAAATAAATTCCACAGCTAAGAGTTAACTTAAAAGAGGTTAACATCCTCTTTCTCCATTAACTTCATTTTGGAGGCACTTCTCCTAATCATTCAAATTGCATTGGAGATTAGACAGCTCTAGAATTTGCAGTTAAAGTCCTTTAAACTAGTGAAATTTAAAGAAAATATGATCTCTATTTTCATGCTTAATATTGCAGAGTTTGCATATGTTATTCAGGTTATGGGAGTTTTTTATTTTGTGTGGAGTGCTAAGTTTGTTTTTAATGACAAGCCATATGATAAAGGATAGCTCAGGAGGTATTTGAATGGAGCATGCCAATTTTCTCCAAATTTTATGTCTTCTTCACTCCTAATTTTGTGCTTTGTTTCCCGACATATTTGTATGTGGACAAGATCACTGTTGACAGTGGGTCTAAGTTGATCCATAGGATGGTTATCCTCGTAAATAGGCGAAGCGTATAGGGCTTGCCTCCATGTTCATATATTTTTTAAAAGGAATCTCGCCAATACAATATTTACTTAGCATTTTATATGCCATCTTTTATCAGGCATCACTTTATATTCTATTTTTTAGGTTGCCGCCTTTGTAGTCCAAGGTTTCAAAAGACAAGTCAAGGAATTTAATATTGCTTTCCGAAAGAAGGAAGTAAACAAGAATGAAGCTATAAAGGCCTGTGGAGATCTTGAGATGTTTAAAAAAGAGAAACAAGGTTACCAACGAGCAACCATTTAAATGTCTTGATGAACTTAGAAGGAGCTGGACGTGACGAAAGGTAGGACTGAGCTTTAGACATTGTTGAGCAAGTTTTATATCAAATAAAGCCCTCAATACATTGTAATTATCTGAATCATATCTTGTAGCATATAAGGTTATCGCTTCCGTGAGACTTATGCAAGGATTATCAATTTGAACATATCTTTGTTTAAGGTATTTGGAATATGACTAGAATGAAAATAAATAGCAGAAATTGAAAAAAAAAACAATAAAACAAAGAAAATAATGACAAAGCAGTGAGCTACCAATTAGTTTTTAGGTTGATCAAAATTGAATACTTAAGCTTTATTTTCTCCTTATTTTGTTCCTTTATTTATTTTTGATTCAATTATGTGTTTGATCCTAGATTTCCTAAGGTATTGATTAGTCTCTTTCAAGACCTAATCAATTAATCCTAATTGAATTAGAAAATTTCAGATTTTCAATATCTCAATTCACAAACCTATCCCTAACTTATTCAATTAAATCTGAAGTTATCTATTGGATAATTAATTTCTCACTCTAGATCTCTCTTTGAAGGATTATTAATTTGATAATTGAGGGACTATTAGGCTATCAACCCTCATTGCACAATCTAATTTGATTACTTTGACTCACTCTCTCGAGTTATTGTCAAGTATAAGCATGCACAATTATCACAAACACTAGAATATATATTGAAATCAATAATAATCAAAGTCAAAATAATTCCATAATTAATCCTAATATGAAATTTAGAATCTTATGAACACGTTAAACATCTTGGAATTCAGATTAAACATCCAGATTGATGAAATGACTGAGGAAAAGACGAAAAACTTTATTTAGGTCGTAATCTAGAAAGTTGGAATTCCTGGACATTCTTCTTGATCTCCCTTGTTTGATCCACTTTTTACTATTGGTTACTATGTTTTTTTGGTGTGTTTCACATCCTTAAATAATTCTTGAGGCTTTTAGGGTTCTTTCTAAGGTTTTTTCACTTAATTTGGTGCCAAAAATAGCCACAAAATGTCAAAAGACCAAACAACTTGAGAGCTAGAAAAGTTGAAATTTGCTAGAATTTTTGTCTAAGAGATAAACGATTTAATACACGACTATTTACTAGAATGTGTATAACTCAAAATCTTTATAATTCACAATTTTACACAAGTTGAGAGACATATGTGGTTATAAATATGGCTGTGCAACCCTTATTTGCTTCAAATCTTCCTTGTTCTTCAATTATTTGATTTCCAACACTCATAAACAAATTAAATACCTCATAAAAAATAAAATTAATATTCCAATCATGCTCTAAACTGCACAAACACTTAGAATATAAATAAGAAGTCACTACAAGAATAATTGGTTTTAGCGACGAAAATTACCAGCAGAAATATTGATTTTTTGTTAGCAAACAAATTTGTTGATAGAAATTACCAACGAAAAGACTCGTAGGAAAAATGGCTATAGGTAAAATTTAGCGACGGATATTGTAATTCTGTCGTTAAATTTCCCGATGGAATCACAACTTTCGTTAGCCAAAAAAATTTAAATTAAAAATTTCGTCGCTAAATTTACCGGGAGAATTACAATTTTCATAACTAAAATTACCTATGGATATTGTAATTCCGTCACTACATTTTTCGACAGAATTACATTATTCCATCGGTAAATTTAGCGATGAATATAGTGAATCCATAGGTAACTTAACCAATGGAAAATTGTTTAATCAGTAAATTTATTAACGAAATTACAATATCCGTAGGTAATTTTGGCGACGGATAAACAATTTTTGTTGCTAAATTTACCGACGGAATATTTAGCGATGGAAGAAAGCTTTCCATTGGTAATTTACCTACAGAATATAGCATTTTGTCAATAATTTACCTACGAAAGATAGCTTTCCATCGGTAATTTACCTATGGTACTTTCATCTACCATTACTCACTTCCTACCCAAATTTTCTGTTAATAATCTATTTATTTTTCTACTTTTAATTTCTCTAAATAATATAATCTTGATTGATAAAATAACGTAAAAATTATGTTGATTGATAATATAATGTAAAAATTATGATGTAAACAATAAGTATCTTGAAAATAACTATAAATTAAGCATTCATACAAAAACTTAAGAGTAGAAAAACATCAAATCCATTCACTTAAGTACCGAAATACTATAAATCCTAGGCAGTTGGTGAAGGCAGATGATATGACTGCTGCGATGAGTTGCTGCCCCTCCCCTTCAACTCATCCGTCTCATTACATAGTTGGGTTAAGTATTCCATTGACTGTTGCCACTGAGTTGTCGGCCTCCCTATTGTGCTCTCAAGCTGAATGATTCTCTTATTAGATGCAAATCGCTGACTAGATTCAGCTATACTAGATGTGGAGGATTGAGAATAGCATGTGTTTGCAAATTACATTAAAACCAAATTTCATACATCAAAGTTCATAAATCAGAATATAAGTGTAAAGTTTAGATACTTACAAGTTTCTCCGCATACTCTTTGTGGGTCATAAATCCTCCAGTGTATACAGGTAAACTCTCTCCCTTAAATCCTTCATGTTTGTTTGCAGAATTATGCTCTGAAATGGAGATTGTCTTGGGTATTGCCCAATACTGCTGCCAATAACTCCATATTTCTTCAGATATATAAGAAAGTCGTATACTAGTTTTATATATCGAACTAAGAAAGTCTCTATGATGTGCATGGGCTTGCCTCTCCCTTACATTATAAATGACAGCATCAAATTTTGAATCCCAAAAAAGGTCTTTTTGAAAGAAAAAAATCAAAACATACTATAAGTACTTATAAACTACGATATTTATCAAATTAATGTACAAAATTTGATAAATAAAAAAATTAAAGATTTATTTTTTGTAATTGAAACTCTTGATAATAAAAATCCTTTGTTCCTTGAGAAATATTCTTCTATATATAAATCTCAAGTTCTATCTTCTCCTTGAACTTGAATAAGATATTTTTTGAGGACATTCCAGACTGAACCAACCAAATATATAAGCTAATTTATATCATTTTCAAATTAAAACCTATAATTTTAGTATAAACCTATGGTGTCATCATGTATTACAAAATTTTTAGAAATTCACTTACAGATTGTTGACATTTTTTATGTAAATTCTTCCATCAACTCCCTTAGCTTCAGACTGGAGGCTACTTCCCTCATCCATAAGGTTTACCCCTGATATCTTTATTGATATATATTTAGATTTTGGTTTGGGAGTAGGATTGTTGGATGGTGTAGCAGAGCTGCTGGATGGTATAACAGTAGGGCCACTAGATGATACAGGGACTATACGTAGGGAAGGTGATGCCTCATTTGAATGTGTACTAGCTGGACGTGCAATGCCTAATTTCGTAGCATCTATAGAATGTTATGCTTCACTTGGACATGCACTGTCTCCTCCAAATGGTGGTAACCTGACCTTTAGCTACAGCATTTCCTGTTTTCTCTTCTGCAATATATTTTTAACCTGAAATTCACATTTTATTGATTATTGCACTAATATAACAATATAAATTAAAAATAAAAATATATTGTTGATGCAATGATAAATTTATTCATATAATATTCTATAACTTACACAAGTTAATCGACATCATCACTTAATTGTAATCAAAATCATCATCATCTTCTTTTTCTGAAGAATTAAAATCAAACTCAGGCTCTTATTCAAATCTCTCGTCCTTTATAGGTTCCTCATCCTCTCTAGATGAAATTTCAATATAGACATTATTTAGATTGTTCAAAGGTTCATTCTCATCATATGTTGCATATACATTTATTTCATGAATATCTTCCTGAAACGCTTCACTTTCAATTCTCTTATTTTCTCCTTTTCCATGTAATTCAAAAACAACGTTAGATTTAGCATACATCTGTCCAATTTTTTCCTAATAAAACTACTTCCATACTAATTATTGTTACAAGTGAATTAGTTTCCACCCCAAAGTATATTAGACATCTGAATATATGCCATGCATTGTCTAAACCCTAAACAATTATGTTTTTCAATTCAGTATTAGATAATTTAAATAATTATAGGGGAAATGAAAAGAAAGTGTTGAAAACATAGTTCACTACATTTGATAGGGCTCATAAAGATACGAAAATGAAATTAGAGGGAAAATATTAATATAACGTCAATATGACCAAAATTTGAAACTGTGTAATGGTAAGATAAAGGGAAGGTGCCAAACACCATTCATAAATAATCCTAAAACCCAATCAGGGAAGCTTGAAGGGCCCCATTTTTTAAACATATAACTTCATTTTTTATGAGCAAACAAGCTTCTGGTTATATTTTTAATGATAGATGGAATTCTATTTTTTTCACTTAATTTGTTACTTATTTACAATGCAATAGTTAGTTTACTACTATGATATTCAATGAAAGGAATCTAAATGTAGTTCGAAAGATGTAGTCAGTATATAAATATTTAAAAGTGTATGCCTTGCTTATTAATTTTGAAATTATGGAAATGTTTTTGAAATACTTATGTATTGTTTTATGAATACAGTTTTTGCATAATTGTATTAATAAAACTTAAGTACCATCATTTGTTATAATGTTGAAATTTACGAACCATCGTCAAATTTGGTAATGGTTATAGTTGTCTCTAGTATGTTTTTACAATATTCAATAATTGAATTGACATATTTATAAGAAATCATAGGTTTGCACTAAGCCACTGTATGATACTTTTTATGATACAAATCACCTAGGTCTCTACACTATACAATATAATCATCCGAACAACATTCACAAGTAACCCACAGTGATACATGCTCCAATACATTTCCTTCCTTATAAACTAGTCATACAAAGATCTACCATGATTAGTCTTTATACATGAGGATAAGCATTCATAGCCTTCCATAATAATTCCACTTCTTCAATCAACAATGCCCTCTATACCCATAAACCTAATATTCATTTTTAATATCCCATCAGTGTGAATTTTTTGTCCAGCTCAAAGTATGTCACTAGATAAGTCTTCAAGTGTTCTATAGGTAAATATCTTGTAGCTCATTTAATATCATCCCCATATATTGTTGCTCTAGAAACAATTTCAGCGAGTCAAGTTAGAACAATTTTAGGCCTATTTCCAAAATCAAAGAAGGAGAATAAATATACAAATTTTGGGTATTATTTTCATAAACAAGATGTTACATTACAATAATAAACCAAATTCTAATGGTAATTATCATGCCACTATTTCATTTTTCTCCTTATAAAGCCTACCACTCTCATCAAGCCTTCATATTCAACCTAATTATTACTATATGGGAAATCCATCTTAAAAAAAGATGAGTCTTTATTCCATTTGATGTGGTTAAATAAATCCTAACACCAATTAACTTCTCTATGCAAAAAATATTGAATTTCAATTCCTAGGTTTCTTTTTCAACTGATTACTAAATGCCTCGTTTCCTCTTAAACTTCTATCTTCGGGTGGTTTGTTAAAAAGGTGGCTAGTGCTTAACCTTTTGCTGACTTTGGAGGGTAATACACCAAGTTAAATTCTATAAGTCATAAGCCATTTCGCAATGTTCCCTGAGATATATTACTTAAACGTGTATTTTATTAAATTATTTTATGAAACTATGTAAATTTTATTTTACAAAAATAATGCCTTTATTTTAAGTAAGGAAAATACAATTCTTTCACGAACGAAATATATAACTTTAAAGGTACTACCTTTTATTGTGGCATCAACTAGGGAGGTTTAGTTAGGAATTCCTTGATCATGTCAAATGTCATTTGATGCCTTTCTTCCTAAAATAATTATTTATAATTTTTCAACTTCAAGAGATTTGAAAATTCTTTTGTTTTACTAGCCAAATTAGCAATAAATCTGTAACACACCACTACTATAGAACAAATGCTCGAATATCCAGAGGACATTCAATAACATAACCTATGAAGATGACATATTAGAGCAATCACATCAACTTATTATGGCATTATACAAAACATAAGTACTTCCAAAGATCAAAACTCCTCCTTTCATTCACAAAATGAAACTTACTTATATTGTCATTACCTTTCATAACCCATGTTTATCATAACATAACATTTGGGAGTTTAAAAGTTTTATACAAAAAGTTCAACATAAAAGGAGAAGTTAAACAAAAGTATTATATCTAGACTCCACAAGTATCAGCTGACCAAACCTTTAAGCCATTCTTGTTTCCAAAATTGATAATAATATACTTCTATTTTATCACCTTAGAAGCTAGGTCTCCCTCGTACCTGAAAATTAACATTGCAATTTTGATGATTTTGTGAACTCAGTGAGTGAACTATCATCGATATGCTCACTTAAGTCAGATCACATATATCACAAGTACAAACAAATTCACAAGTGTATTTCCCAATTCAACAGATGTATTACATCATTCAATATTAAATACTAGATCATAATATATATCATATCTCAACAATAAATCATGAACTACAAACATTTCATATAATCATTTTAGAATAATCCAATCATTTATTTGAATCATTTATATCATTAACGTGTACACAAACATTGCATATCACTATATCAACACAATTAATTATATATATAAATGCACATGTGACTCCACTTTTATTTTTACTTTGTTCTGACCGAGTGCCTATTTACTGTCATGTATCTGTTCTGAATCTTGGGCTATTTCATATTCTGTTCCATACCTATTATGGATACCGAGGTCATTAATAGCTGAGCCTATGGCTCTTTATGCACATTTATGAGCTTTAAGCTCTTTTGCACACTGGTCGCTCCGATTATAGCTCCTTTATTTGATTATGTACAACAATGTGATGGCAAGCATCAATTCACATAATATGCTATCAATAACTTTCATTGAATGTGCACGGTCATTTATCACGTTCATCGAATTTGAGTTCGGCATTCAACGTTCAATTGAGTACACATTTTCCATATTCACATACAATTAGAAAGCACTTCCAATACAATCCGAATATCAAACTCCTTGGACCATCAATGTCTAGAAATATCACAATCATATCAATAACAATTCAATATATAAAAGTTAATCGAAAAAAATTCAGTCATAGTGAGAAAACATCTAGGTTAACTCACAGTACACTCTAGATAAGCTATTACCTTGATGACTCAGTAATGTCTGGATGCTAATGATTAATTTGTGCTTCTTTAGTTATGCAATACACATATATTTTACACATTAAGAAATTGGTCAATCATATAAATATTCAATCATGCACATGTATCTATGTCATGTTCAATGCATGCTCAATTGACTTTTTAGGTATGTATCCTTATTCATTGATCTTAACCATTCATACATCATAGCTTGGATATAACTAGTTTGCTCTCAGGTTTATACCTTAAGTAAACTTGATTATTCTAAATTCATTAACCATACATTCACTAACCCAGTTCTAGCATTATATAAATTCACACAATTTCCCAATTCGCATTTATTCATTCCTAATGTGTTACTTATATCTTTTGGATCACATTTATATTCATAAGAACACCTTTATTCCTTTAACAACTCATAATTTACAAGGTTAGATACATTGATATCAAAACAATCCATTCTTTAAGTTATAACATCAATTAATAACCTAAACTTATCAAACTCTTAACCAATTAATCAAGCAACTATTTAAGTTCATTTCAAGACTCAATCAAGTCCAAATGCTCCAAAGTAAAGTGACTTAATCTTAGTTAATTCAACAATCACACAAAACAGAAGTTTTTTCACTTCAAAGCATTGCCCATAATCGTGGGATGAGTGAACCGAAGGTTCACCATCCATTTCCTTCAATTTTTTCCAGATTTTAATACCTTCATACCAAATTCAAAACATCTTCATCATAGCCCATTAATTATATCCCAATTATACCTTAATTATACTTCCATTCCTCATCAATTTCATCTCCAATTCCAACTCAAAATTATTTAATTGACAACTTATAAACTATTATCTTTCATGCATCAAAACAAAAAAGAAACTATCATTCACTATCATACATGGAATCCTAGTTCTTTCCCATTTCAAAAACATTACACTAACACGTTTCTTTAGCATAAATTCACCTTCATTATACTTTAAATCCCAATCTAATTTATATATATAAAAACCTATAACCCATTGTTTTTATACATCAAGAATAAAGCATAAAAGTATCCAAGTTCATCCATCATATTCTAGCACACTTCATCATCAACATCATATACAATCCATCCCAATTCAATCATCATAATCTTTCTATTAAAACATACCATAAAGATTAATACTTTACTTAATTTTTTAGCTCAAGCTCCATCTCAATTCATCAAGTTAACCTAGCCCTCCATGCATGCAAAGTCATCATAAATTCAAGGTAAAAATAGGTTGGTTTTCGGTAAGGATTAAAGACAACATTAATCTGGTTCTTTAGCTATCTTGTAAAAGGTAAAAGCACGTATTTGGTGTGGTAATTTAGCATAGCTCAAGTAAAACACAAGAATGGGAGATAGAAGCAAGTTTCGGTGAGAGAAAAGAAGAAGATGGTGAATGTTCCAGTAGAAACATTTTTTGCGTTAGCTTAATTCAACTAGGTGCAAGGTATCACCATGTTTCAATGACATATGTCACTAGGCTTGTAAGCCACTTATCCCCTCCGTAAGCTTCCAAATGTCACCTAGTTACTAGTCCATTTGTTACTCAATCATTGCTGCCATTTGTTAATTAATTACCTGTTCCAAATGTCACTTATTTATCTATGTCATTTGTCACTTATTTCATAGGCTTAGTTATCTTAATTTTCCATATGTCAATTTGTCTTGCCACTTGGTATTTTTCCTAGTCTAAATATACATTTCAACTCATCACTTTTCTAATGGTAACAATTAATTCCAAATTTACTACTTGTAACAAATCAAACCAAAATTCAAGATATAAATAATACACAATTCACATCATGATTATTTTAAACTTTTCATACCCTGGAATATGTCAATTGAGTATATATACTATCTTTGCAATGTGTACGAAATCATAATTCATGTGTGTATGTTAATGATATACATGTGAATGAAATGCATTTTATAAATTCTCAGTGATATTACTCATGTGAAATAGTCTAAGATTCTAACCCTTAGTATGGAAACATGCTATTACAAAATCTCATTACATAGTTTACCTGGCTTATTAACCTTTAAATTTTTTTCTTTTTTAAGATGGTTTTACTTTAAGAATGGCTTTTCCTTTATTTCTGTCTAATTAAATCCCTCTATTGTGTAACACCCACATACCCCCTAAAAAAATATGTGGATGCCACACAAAACAGGACAAACAAACCAAAGCATTTGAAATTCGGGCAAACATACATTGTATTGCATTACAAGATGGATTATAAACAAAATACATTATACACATTGAACTTATCACAAGCATGCCTTAAAATCCAATCCATCCTGTATTATAGTTATTACAAACCTTCCAACACAGTCAAAATGTTTCAATTATTAGAAACAACTCAAAAACAAACTCAAATATACATTTTGTCAAAACAAAACTCAATCTTCTTTGGCCATTGCGGTTGTCCTTGTCTCAGTCTTTATACCCTTCTATATGAACCTACACGGGGCAAATCCATCGTGCTAAGCATATAGCTTAGTGAGGAAAACAAACTAAATAGGATATAAGTTGACAAGTGTTTCAAAAAGTCATCTAAACAATCATTTATTCAAAATCACATCAGATAATAAGCAGTGTTTACTTATCCATTTCCAAACCGATCTAAAATAGCATGCATCTCATAACAAGACAGAACATATCAGAACAGGTTACACTTTTGCTTTAACGTAAAACTCACCAATTTGAAAATTGAATATTATTATATCAAATAAAACTTGTATATAATAAATCAGAATTTGTTTATTTCAGAATAGAGCTCAAATGTTTCAGATCAAAGCTTATTTATATCATAACTGAGCATATAACAAAATACAAAACAAGTTAGTCTATTAATCCTTTATACAGACATAGGTAACGGGACTAATCCAGGAGATAACGTGATCGGTATCACAGAACAGGAGAGACTTAAGTCTCAATAACTGGAGATACCAAAGTGTCAATAAAAGGAGACACCAAAATGTCAGTAACAGGAGACACCAAAGTGTCACAAGAGCAGCTGCAGACCCTTCTAGGCATGCCTATTTACCCACGACTAGGACTTAACAGTTTTAAAATAAAATAGGTTCATTTCAAAATTCTCATATGAGGAACATATTGCAACACATACTACTTTACTCCATTTTGTTCAACTTGACATAATCACTGATTTTCAAACAAACTAACATGTCATACAATTACAAGTATGTGCAATAATGCATCGATAGAGGTATTGAGTTATCACCAATTAGGTATCATCACACAAATAGAAAGCACTTCCAACACAATCCTAACTATGAAACTCCTCAAACAACTAATGGTTCGGAATTATCACAATATTATCATAGAAATTCCCAATTCACATAGATTCATATTCAATTCATAATACATAAGCCTTTGGAACTCATTCATTCATGATCACACCAAGCAATTCAACATTGTACACCATACATCATTTACATTATCATCTCAATTAATTATGCATAATTAACCTATCTATTTCTCAATTAACCTTATAAAGTCATCAATTGCACAAAAACTCATTTAGTTTCACCTTCCTAACCATTTCTCACAATTGTGGGATAAGGACCCAAAATCTCCAAACAGCATTTTCACAGGACAAGTTTTGGGTCAGTTTTGTATGGCTATTTTGACATAGAAAATGAGGTTTTTAGGTAATAAGTTTTTCTAAACAAATGTTTCTCTATGTCTTAAGTTTCTAAAGAAATAAAAATCATTTAATTTGGTTCATTATTCCATGAGTTATACCCAAAATACTACAAACTATTATCAACTGTGGACAACAACTATAATGCAATTTCAAGCTCAATTTCAATACTCTTAGTGACAGAAATAAAATTCAATTCCTTAATGAAAGTTGTATATATATGTATGCAGTTTCATCTAAATTTGAAAGAATCCCATTTTGATGTCTACAGGTCAAGATATGGTTAAACTATGGAAATCAGTTCAGTAGTTCTCTAGAATTATCATATAACCATCATTTTTCCTTCAGTCAATTCTCATCTTAACACATATTCATGACAATTTAAATCTCATAACACTTGTATTAATACATACTATCAAGTTCGGAATTCCCTTACTTGTTTAATTTTGAATCCCAACTCTAAAGAACAAATCAATCACACAATTCCAATTAAGGTGACTAAAAAGACAGCAGCTTAAAAGACAACAGGATCTATCTTTCTCAAGACAGTATTTTGTCGTGGTACTACAGAACAACTCAAGAAAAAGTCCAGAAGTTGAGAGGAAAATGAGAGGTTTCTATGGAGAGGAGCAAAGGATAGAGAGAAGGCTCCAGAAACACCAAATGAGCTGAAGTGAGTCACCACCTTTAGATGCTAGGTGTCATCAAACCCTTCGGCATATGTCACTTTGCATGAAATACCATATGTCACTTATTTATTCTGCCACTAATCTCCTTAAAATGCTTCCATTTGTCTCCTGCAAATCAGTCCACATGTCACTCCAAAATTGGTCCACCTGTCACATTTAGCGACATAGGGTATTAATGTTAGGCCTAGGTCTTAGAATAAATTCCAATTCTCTAAGTATGATTCTTTAAACCATAATTTAAGACATATGCAATATATGTTCAATGAAACATTCCAACTAGGGTACAATTTGGGGCCTTACATATTGTGGATCAACAAACCTAAGAAATTTTCTGTTTTTACTCCAAAAGCACACTTTAAAGGATTTAACTTAATTTATGCATTCTTATCCTACAAATAGCCTCCCTTAAATCCTACATATAATACATACTCCTTTTTTATTTAACAACAATATCATTTATATAAACTTCAAATTTATAGCCTATTAAATCATGGAAGATCGCATTCATAGCCCTCTAATAAGTTGTTATTGCATTCTTAGCCCTCTAATAAGTTGGTTTTGCATTCTTTAAGCCAAAAGGCATTATGACCCATTTAAACATTCCTTTTGATCTATGACATTTGGAAGTCATTTTCAAAAATATCTCCTACAACTATAAAAATCTAATTATAACTATAGAAAGAATCCATAAATGAAAGCAAAGAATGTCCAGCTATCGTATCAATTAAAGAATCTGTAATAGACATCATTTGCACAACTTTAGAAGTGGCTACACTTAAATATATGAAGTCAACACGGACTCTTATCTTACCGTTCTTCTTTACTACCAGTACGACATTAGCTAAACACTCAATATATTTATATGGTCTAATGAAACCAAACTTAAACAAATTTTTGACACCTTCTTTAACCTTTAATCAACCTCAAACAACTTTTTGACACCTTCGTTAGTCTTTAACTTAACTTCTTTATACCATCGCCTAAGTGTTTCGTGTTAAGGATGAAATTCTAATTTTATGACAAGTTTGTATTCTACCAGCCTTCTATTTAACCTTGGAATCTTAGTATAGTCCTAAGAAAAACAATATTTGAATTCATTTAGGAGCTCAAATAAGTCTAGCCTTATTTTTGGATCCTGATTCTAACTAACAAACACTAGGGAATTCTCTTGAATCACTCAAATTTACTTCTTCTAATGGTTTTTTATTTTCACTCCTAAAATTAGCAATCTTTTTATGTGTTGATTTGAACTCCTAGACATAACCGTCTTCCTCCATTTGTAATTCTTCTTCTTCAAAGCCTAACTTGGCTTTTTACATTTCTCTATTTTCTTATAATCCTCTAGGATTTGTTGTATTTGAAATTTAATTTCTATGGTTACAACCACCTTAACTTCCCTTTATGAAAACTTACTAATATGTTTGCTCTATAATTGGAACCTTTAATGGCCTATTGGTAGGCACAATGGGAGTAACTCTTACCAATATTTCTGATTATGTCCCAACCTTTTCTTTTTCTTTCTTTTTTGAATACTTTCCATAGGAAAATTTTCAAATTGAACTAACTTTACATGATCTCCATATAATTTCACCTCTATGGAATTAAATTTGGTAAAGAAGGGTACGAGTCTGCCTAGACAATTTCTACCTCGTTGCCTTTTTATAAGAGAAAAAGTTGATAAAAAGATGAAGGAATACAGAAGTGATGGTGGATCCAATCTCTCTCTAATAAAATTTGATAGCTGACATATGACAGTATATGGCACCTTAATGGGAATTTCTCCAACTGTGATGCATTCATTAGAATTTTCATTGTGACTTTCAGAATAGGCTAACTTCCTATGAAATATAGGATTATGTTTTGCTTTTGTCTCACTTCGCCTTTCAATGGCAATATCTATGCATTCTTTCTTATTATGTAGGTTTAAAGTACTTTTCTCAGAAGATACGAGTCTTTTCAAGGACGGATTCCTTGATGCTGGCCTCTCCAATGGTAATGATTTACTTCTTTTAGACTAAGAAGAAACTTTTTGTCACTAAAGCCTCCTATTTTGAGTTTTGTTCAAAAACACATCTAACTAAAGTCCAATTGCGCCTTTGACAAAATATTAGCATGTATATCAAAAGACTAGCTTTAAAACAAATTTCTTTATATAAAATAACAACTTAATCTGAATATTAGATTTATTAGACACCATGGATAGACAAGAATATTCACAAAAGGAGGAAGGAATTTTTATTGGTATATAATTATAGTTTCAACCAAGAATTTACACAGCTAAAACTACAAAAGTTTCCTTCTCTATTATCTCAATATTTTTCCTTATTGCATTTCGCTTATATTATACACTTGTTAAATTATAAGTTTTTTCTTGAAAAAATGGGAGCAAAAAGATCAGGGGAAAAACAAAAAGAATGATATGGGTTAAGTCTTATGCATTGTATGTAGTGGATAGAAACAATATTATAATAATAGTTAAAAGAGGTTTTAAAGGGTCTCAATGTGTTTGTTCTTTTCTCTTCAATATGGGATAAGCAATTTTCCTATAATTTTGTACAAGATAAGAAATAAGATCATTATTTCAAATGTAGAGTCTTTTATAAGGTTCAATACATATCATATCTTTTTGTTGGGCTCAATAATCAATACAACTCATACGCATGTCCAAATCTTTAGTCCGATGCTATCATTTGTAAACATATTTTACAAGGCAGTTATTATGAACTCCCTTCCTCTTTCTAAATAAAAAGGGCTCATGGATTATGATAGGCCTCATACATTATTGTAATCACTTAACAACATAACACAGATTATTAATGAACTATATATATGTGTTTATCAATTTTTAAACTAGAACAAGATTCACCATACGCTTATATAGATAACCATACTAAACAAGAGCTTCATTGAACGTAGTTTCATACATGATCCTACACTAATTCATATACTTAACATTTTCAATCCAAGTTATAAAACAAGAACATGGTTGATTGCACGACTATGCACTAAACACATAATTTTAGATAAATGGATTTTCTTCTTTTTGTCGATAGTTTTAAGGAATTCATTATTTGTAGAATTATTTCCTAGAATTATAATCACTCTATTATCCTTCTTATAATCAAATAATATATAGTATAATATTATATAAAAGGATAAAAATCATTACACTATGAATGCTTCAAAAATGTAATACACGACAAACATGGGTGTAATCTTTGCAACTTATAGTAGCTTGTAATTTTTCGTTAATCAGTTACAAAGACATTAGCATTATGTCATACACAAGGAACCTTTTATAGGCTTTATTATTTTGGGTTTGTTAAGATAAGACCAATATTAAAGCTATAGCAATTAACATCAATTAGCCAATGTAGGGAATATCATCATCAATCACGACTTACCTCCAATAACTCAAATAATAATTTCTTTTTTTTAACCACACCTTAACCATCATGATTCAATAATCTAGAACATTTTTTCCTTAATTATTTGGTGGTTTCACTAGTAAGCCAAATAATCACCACTTCATCGTGTTCAAAACCACATCTATAAGAATAGATTAAAGAAATTAACATTTAGTCATTCTTTGGTAATTAATCCAACAAATCTAACATCTTGCCAACAATAGGGGTTCAAATATATTCCTAGATACAAACTTCTAAAATTAAAGAGGCGGTGCCATATAAAAATATTGAGTAACTATAGAAGTAATTTGTTAGGTATTTATTCCTTTAGCACTTTTATTATTTTGATTAGGAATTTTACACCACCAAAGTTTCTCATCTTTATTTAAATGTTACTCTATTGCATAGGGGACACCATTGATAGATATAAATATTGAAATCTAGAGGAAGGAACGTTGGTAGATATATATTCCTTATCATAATCATATTTTTCATTAGGAATTTATGCGGTCAAAGTTCTTTTCTCCTCAACACCAAATTTATCTGTTATCCTTATAACTCACTTATATACAAATTTAATCATATATCATAATTTTAATCTCCAAATGATTCATTGTGCATAGACGAAAACATTGAGAAATACGGGCTAAAATTTTCATGGGTATATAAGAAATTTACATGGCCAAAGTTCTACTCTCTTTATCTTGATATTTGTCTATTTGCCTTTTGTTTGCTACGGCCAAAGTTCTACTCTCTTTATCTTGATATTTGTCTATTTGCCTTTTGTTTGCTACTATTATGAGTTTTTGTATGAAAAATGGGTAGAAAAAGTTAATGGAAAAAATATAAAGAATGATCTGGGTTAAGTCTTGTGTATTATACAGTGGACAGGTATAATATTAGAGTAATAAGTTAAAGAGCTTTAAGGGGGTCTAGATTATTTTTTTCCTTACCAATGTATTATAAAATAATTTCTAATGGCAAAAAAATTGGGATTATCACTTTAATTACCATATTTAGAAATGACAATACAGGGTCAAAAATACATTTCATGTCTTTTTGTTAGGCTCAATAAAGCTAACACCTATATGCAACTCTTTAGTGCTACATCGCAATTCATAAGTGTGGTTTATGGATAGTTATCATAAACCCCCTTCTCTTTTCTAAGTAAAAGGGGCTCATGTATTATTACAGGTTCATATACTATCATCACTACTTGACATCATAACAAGATCCCCATATGACATCATATCATGACCAATTCATGATATCATAAAATAGCCTATATATGAGTCCCTACCCTACACTATTATTGACCATATAATCGGGTAGTTAATTTTATTGAACAAAAACTTTAATAGACATAGTTTCATGCATGTTCATATACTAATTTATTTAATTCTCATTTCTACTACAAGTTTTTAAATTATAACACGGTTGATCACATGACTTTGTGCTAAACTGTATTAGACAAAACCTTTTATAAACACAATTTTATGCGTTGCCATATACCAAATCATGTACTTAATCATTTCTCATTAAATATTTTAGCAAGAACAAGTTTTATCACATAGTCGTGTATTATTTGTTTTTGCTAAAATCTTTAATGGAGACAATTTATTATAAGGTTGACCATAATAATGTATATTTAACCTTGTTAGAAAGAAACCTTTTTTCAAAAAACTTTATTACACAGGCATGTATCAATCTATCTCCCTTATATTGATATTTGGAACTATTACAATTCAGTTATAATATTCCTATTTTGCACTGAAGTTGTGATTTGTTTAATGTATCCTAGCATCTATTATTTATAATTGTGGTATTAAATGTACTAAGTGCTGGTATAGTTTATATTATTCTTTACGCCTTGCCACAATATTGCCACTAAAAAGTAGAGGCATTGCTTATCTATAATTAATGATGGTAATTTTTATACCTAGACCTAGTATTGAGTAGATAGAGTACTAAGATAATTTACATTCATGCGGGTATGGTTTACACTCAATTGTGGTTTTCCCACTTGTCATTGAAGCTATAACTTATTTTAAATGAGTCCTATTAACTTTAGATTTGAATGATGGTATTAAATGTACTAAGTATCGGTGTACATTATATTGAGACACTGTATTCTTTCTATTTAGTCAATATATTCCAATTTTGAAGAGTATCTTTTGCTTATCTGCAATAAATGATAGTATTTTTGGTACTTAAATGTAATGTTAAAAAAAATATAATACTAATATAATTTGTATTAATATATGATACGATTTTTACTCAGAGATGGTATTCCCATTTTAAGGACTATGCAAAGTGGTAATATTAAATGTATTTAGCGTTGGTATACTTTGTATTGAATCATAGTATTCTTTCTATTTAGTAAATATATTCCCATTTAAAGGTATATGTCTTCCCTATCTATAATGAATGATGGTATTTCTTTTCTTACTTAAATGAGGTATTGAATAGATAGAATACTAGAATAGTTTCTATTGAATCAAGGTGTAGTGCGTCCTCATAGATGGTATAGATAGAGTATAACTTATTAAGGTAAGATATGATTTGTACACAGAGATGCCATTCCCTTTTTTCACTAAAGTTGTTACTTATTTCAAATGCGTGCTAGTAACTTTTGTTTACACTAGTGGTATTGAATTTACTATGCTTTGGTATAGTTTGTATTAATCCTTAGTATTCTTTTCATTCAATCAATATTTTTTTTCCATCTAATAGTATATATCTTGCTTATTTGTAATGAATGACGATATTTTTAAACATAAATGTGATGTTGAATAAATAGAGTACTAGTATAGTTTGCATTGATATTGGGTATGGTCTCTATTGAAAAATAATGTTTCAACTATAAAGTGAACATATGCAAGGTCTAGAATGCGTGATCTTTTTCTTTATCCTTCTTTTGAAACTTAGTTTCACTCTCCCAAAAAAATAATAAACAGATAAACAAATGAGAAAAATAACAAATGCGTTCCAATCATAAGTTGCAGGAAGTTTCTATAAACTAAGGGAATGACTTTTAGAGGAAAAGAGACAAAGAGGACAATTAGAAAGGAGAATGAGGAAATATCTTTTTGTTATCCCATTTCAGTCATCAGCTACTTTTTTTATAACGTTACTGCAACAAACTTTGGCCATCAATGCCAATTCTGTTGTTCATAACAAACATTTTAACAGTTATATTATTTTATTCTTTATACAAAATCGGTAAACCTAGTGTTGGGAATTTAGACCTCTCAAACTCATACCTAAGGATATTTTATAGTCAAAAATAACATAAAATAGAGAAATAATAATAACACAAGAAATTTACGTGGAAACTCCCAAATTGGAAAAAAAATCATGGGCACTGAGAAAAAAATCCACTATGTGAAAAATTCTTACAATCACACAATTTTTCCTCTCACTTAATATCCCAATATACCAATATACTCACAAAAAAAATACCTAAAACAAATCCTCCAACTTTCACCTCAAAAGAGGAATTTAACTAGACTCAAATTTGTCATACAAATCTTTAACTTTGATTGTTGCACTAACTAAAGAGGTAACACCCTCCTTATATAGTCAAGAGCTTTTCTTCAATTATTGTCCCTAACTAATATGGGACAATAAAGGAGCCAAAAACTCAACACCTAGCTGGCCTTTTAGAATCTCGTATGCTTCTTCTGATCATTTAGTTTGTAGAAGTTTTTGGTTTCCTGCCTCGACTTGGGGCTGGCTCAGCTGTTGGTTCCGCATCATGTTGGTTCTTCTATTTTTAGATATGTATACTTTGTGATGATATTTTTGTTCTTAGAAAAATCCGTTGTACGTGCATGACATTTAACATTATTGTAGAAATTCACTCCACCAGCGTTTACAGTGGGGAAAGGATTGTGGTCAGTAGAAGATATAGGAGATAATTGAGTTAGTGATGATGAATTAGGTAACAAACTAATTAAAAGCTTTCCAGAAAACTAGGCAAGGTCAAAAGCTTTCCCGTTAATGTAGTCACATTCATAGCTCAGGTTGGTTTTCTTTGCAACAGAAAGGGAAACAAACACACACATTTTCTTTCCCAAAATACCCTCACTCTCCTCGTATTATGAGAAGCCTTACCAGTTAGCTTCTAGTTTTCTTTTTCATGGCCACATAGAAACTAAAAAGGAACACGTACTTTCTCGCTTCCTTTTGTTCCTTTGAGGCCATCCCAATTGTTTGAATATTTCATAAACATAAAAACAACTACAAAATATGAATAAAGTTTGTAGAAAAATGGTTCGTTGCGATCTAAGCCGTAAGGTTAATCGTCGATTGTTGATACTTAGACGCTGCATTCTCCGTTTCTGGAATAGAATCCTGGTATGTTCGCTCGGGAAGCCTGCTCGTTATCGTGTGTTAGAGCACCCCATGTTGACTCCTCCGTTACCATCGTCCTCACATCCTCCGCCTGCGACCAGGTCCTCCTTCAGGTCGTCAGGGAACGTTGTGCACCAGAGTTGCATGCATGACATGGGGTCTGATCTGGTCCCTTTGAAGATTAGTCTCTTGGGTGATTGCAGAACTGGGAAAACAAGCTTCCTGGTTAGTAGTACTAGTACTAATTTACAAAAATTGTTTTTTTTTTGGTCAACTTTTCTCAATGCAACAGTAGTGTTTGTCTTGAAGGCAAAATACGTAGGAAACGAGATCGAACAAGGAATTATCCAGAAGAATGGACCCAATTTGATGGACAAAACGCTCATGGTAGAAGGAGTTCGTATTACTTATAGCCTCTGGGAGATAGATGGTGGTAAGTTTTCGTCTTTTAGAGGTATTCATATCATCTGTTACATGAATATATCTTGTTAGTGTGATCGTAATCATGATGATGCAGGCAGAGAAAGATCAAGGCAGCAGCTTCCTAGGGCTTGTATAGACTCTGTAGCAATTTTCTTCATGTTTGATCTAACAAGTCGAGTCACCTTAAACAGGTTAGTATTTCTCGAATTTGTAATGTTCTTTTCTTCTTATTTTCTCGACGCTGTATATTTTACATCGTTTGTTTTCTATGTGTTGATTTTGCAGTGTCATAGGTTGGTTTCATGAAGCAAGAAAGTGGAATCCGGTATCCCTCTTAAGACTTGCTTTTTCGGGTTTACTTAATACAAATATTCTTTCTGCATGTAGATGCATGTAGCATATTCCAAGTGAAGATATTCTTGTAGCATCTGTTTTCTATTCCATCACTTTGACCAGATAAGAGTGGCCCTATCAAATCATGCTTTTTAAGTACCTTACATGTATAATTGTGTCTGTGTTACTAAATGATTGCTGATGCTATGTATGTCTTTCTTTAGAATGCAATTCCAGTTATAGTTGGAACCAAGTTTGATGAATTCATTCAACTTCCTATAGATCTGCAGTGGGAAATTGCAAGCCAGGTATGATTTTTTGCTTGGAAAACTAAGCAAAAGTATGTGTTTTCAACCTTAGAGGACGGATTACAACTTGAATTCTACTTCGTGACAGGCAAGATCATATGCAAAAGCTTTGAACGCAACTCTCTTTTTCTCAAGTGCAAGCTACAACATCAATGTAAATAAGGTCTTCAAATTCGTTACCGCAAAGCTCTTTGACCTGCCATGGAAAATCGAGCGCAATCTCAGAGTTGGAGAACCTATTATTGATTTCTGAGACTTCTGGTTAGAAAGATACTTAGTACCATTAGATAGTTCAACGTCGCATCATAAGAAACCAATATCAAAGTCAACCGGTTGCTGGAAATGTAAGCCAATCCAGATATTACCCGAGTTGTTTGCTTTGGATTTCAATGGAGGCCACCTAAATTGGTCAAAAATACACATCATATGTGTTGATAACATTTACTGTGGAGAGACCGTTTTCAAATACAGCCTAAATAACCACTTAATTAAATCGAAAGAGGAAAGGAACATGACAAGCTTGTCCTTCTGTTTCCTTTCAAAGGGTTACTCGTGAACGAATTTTGGCCAAGAAACACAATGCGATTCAGGTTCTTAGACTTTGTGGACCATATATTACACTGTTAAACTTTGCAATGCTAAATATAAGAGATGGATATTGCACAGGCCAAGCAAAGGGAAATAGCATATATAGTGGGAGTACAACACCGTTAAAGCTACCTTACTACCTTATATTAAAATGACTCGAATATTTTGTATATAAGAAGTATAATTTTAGCTACTATTTCGTTACTTTTCATGTCAATTATGCTTATCTAATCCTTATTATACTCCAATTCTTTATTCATTAAGCTTAATCAAGTCTCTAACTTAACTAAGCTTATGTAAGTTAAATAACTTGAAACCTTCAATATAGCAAAGTTGCTTCTTTCAGCTTCTTTCGATGAACTCAAACGAATAGCGGCTTAAAGAATGAATTACGTTTTCCTCATGTTTCTAGCATGTTGCAACCTTCTCTCCATTAAGATTAAAGCTTTGAATCTTCATTCTAATAGCTGGAACAAGTCTTTGAGCTCTTCAACTAAAAATTTTAAACTCCAATATAAATTAAATTATAAAATATGCATATTATTTCAGTTAGAAGCCAAAGTTTATCTGTTGTTGCATTGCTTTCAACTTTTAATAGCCTTCGATTAGTCTTCTAATCCTTGTTGTATCAAACTTTATAAATTCATAGATTACTTATCTCAACTTGATAAGTTCTGAATACCTTAACTTACGTTCAAATCTTCAAAGTACGTAAAACTTCCAGCACTAAAAAAATTGGCTTTTATGCTTTTCAAAAACTAAAATAGATTTTTTAATTTTTTGCAAATTAAATTTAACTTAATAAACTTATAAAAGTAACTTCATCTTCTGCATGAAGTTTCCCTTTGATTAAATTAAATTAAATTAAATTTGTGGGCATGCTAAATGATGCTCTCCTTCTCTTGATTCAAAGCTTTACAATTTAGGGTTTACAATAGATCTTTAAGCTAAATCTTTTTATCCTCTAATAGCTTATGTTTTAGGACTAAAAAAAGCGTCGAGTTTCTTATGATGTAAAGACTCTTGTTACACCCTGATTTTTAGTTTTCTTAATTAATATTTAGTCTTATTGATTTGTATTTTCTCATATAGTGTGCTTTTTTTGTATTATTTTTATTGTTGAATTTTAATTTTTAATTATTTTTAATATTTATGTTTAGCTTAATGAGAAGATATTTTGTGAATAATTAGTAGAAATTTGAGGATAATTTTGGTGACTTAAAATTTTGGATAAAATATTAAGAATGATTGATATTGGTGAATAAATTAAAAAAACTGTGTTGGAGGTAAAATAAATTATATTTAATATAGGAAAATTATTTTAAGGTAATTAGTGTGTCTATAAGTGATAAAATATGTGAAAATATATCAGAAAATAAAAAAATGAATGGACAATTCAGGAAAAAAGGAAAAAATAAGTGAAGAGATGCTCATTAAGGGCATAGTCAGAATTTCACACTATGGAGAATTAATGAAATTTTTTAAAATATATCACTTAGGGTTTAAGAGCAGCAAAAGAGGGGGATTTGGGATAGAAAGAGATGGCTATTCTAGAGGAAAAGAGGAAGAGAAAGTCAAGGAAGAAAAAAAGGAAGAGGTTTAGAGGAAGAAGACTTGATTTCTAACAATACGTGAGTAACATTACATCCCTTCTTAATCTCCTCTTGAAGCAAACTTTTGTACGATGATCTTAGTAAAATTTTCTAGAATACTGATCTTTCATGATTTTTTATACTTGTTCTAAATGTTTGTAAAATGGTTTTAGGAAATATAATGTACTTTGTGAAATATAGGTTAGTAAGTGTAGTTATTCTATATTGGATGTGAATGATTGAGTTTTTTCTCTAATTACTTAAGGATCAAGAGTTGAGAATTTGACAAAGTGTAAACATAAAATTTAAAGATATAAATGTCTAGTTTATTCATATAAAGGGAAAGTACCCAAATATTATAACACAGGAGATATGGTCAAATTTCCAAAATTGGTATGTCTAGTAGGACTAAAGTTGAGTATGAGATTATACTTAGGATTTGAGGGCCTAGAGAAGTAGTTTAGAGTTGATTAAACATGAAAGTTTTAGGTTCAAATGTTGTATAATTTTTTATAAAATGGTTTGGTTAAATTTGTAATGGATTGGGGGATATGGTTGATTTGTCTTAGGTTGTTCATGATGCTATGGAATCAAACATATTTTATTGTTGGGAGCTAATTTTAAGGATTAGAGGAATTGAATTTTGAAAGGTGTTTCACTAGAAAATTATATAATTATATAATTATATATATATATAAGTGTGTAAAATTTTATGGTTTAGATCTAAATAGTTTTCAAGTTATGCTTGTCGAGAATTTTTTTTTCTCTATGAGTAAAATTTATGATTTTAGTGAATCATTATAAATGTCTGATTAAAAGGTTGCTTTGAAATTTTATGACATATGCCTTGAACTTATTATTAGATTAAAAGTTTGTTTGTCTGTTTGAAAATGTATAGTAAAGTGAGAAAATGAGTTTCCTCCACGAAAATATGCAAATAAATGAATTAATTAAACACAAATGGAAGAAAGATCTAAATGAGTTTACTTAGGAAAATTTCCTTAAAAAAAGTCTAAAGTGAGGTGATTTAGGCAAAAGTCTTAAGTGAGGTGACTTAGGCAACAAAATAAGGATCCCCATGTTAAAGAGTCAATGGAAATGAATAAAAATTTAATGAAGAGCATGCGTAATGAAATTGAGCTACATGTGTGCTTCATACTTGATATGTGTTGCTTGCTCAAAGAAATGACATCTTGTTAAGTAGTTGATGATGCTGGTGATTGATAAACTTATGCCCTAATGAATATGGTGATGTTTGATTCAAGAATAGATGTCTTATTACTTAAACCTTGATATGAAATGTGACAATTGATCTTGTGCCTTGATGTGGCAATACTTATTTTAGAGTACTTATTTTAGAGTATTATTGATACCTCATTAAGCAAGGTTGAGTGTGAATATAGGTAACAAAGTTACTACTTATTTTTATGAACCACAAATGGATTTTCAAATGAAAATAATCCTCACTAAGTATAATACTCATGTTTTCATTATTTTTCCCCTCCTTCAAGAAAAAGAAAGAAAATAAGTTATTGAGTTGACTAACTAACAGCAATAAGAATAAAAACTAGACAAGGTCAACCAAAGTTATCCAACTGCTTTCATTTTTCTCCTGTATTTGAAATATTATGTCTTTAGACATCAATGTAGACATGAGGGACATTGGTGTAGTAGTAAGCTTATAAACTAAAACTATTATTATTATTGTTTATGTTTATGTTTATGTTTATGTTTTTTCGATGTAGGATTTGAACTTACATACCCGTCCTCCTCTCTTTGAAACAAGGGGCGGCTCTAGTTCTGACGGTACTTGAAACAATTTTGTCTTCTTATTTTGAACTCTTTAGCGCAATTCATAAATATTAAGCAATTTCAAAACTCTAGCTGTATGGAATTCAATCTATGGACTGACCCCATCGTCTCCACCCTGTATGAACTACGAAATCACCCTTCGAATGCCCTCAGCATCCAAGGGTCGCGGACCGACCATAAAACCCTATTCAATAAGTGGAACGCATTAGCTGTCTACTCTTAGGTTGGGCAGTAAGGGTCGAAATGAAACTTAGGCAAGCGTAAATATGATATATGAGTAAATGAGCTATTTGAAAAAAAAATCGAGATTGGGGCAGATGCCTAAAATAACTACTAAGCCAATCTATCTATATGATACATTATTCTTAGACTATTATAAGGAATGAATGAATCATGCCTACTTAGACTTAAAATATCTTATTAATTTAATGGTGATTAGATAGATAAAATGTAAGAACGGGCTAATTCATGTGTGATTGTAAGGTTAGCTTAGCACCCTATGTCAGATTAACACTACACGGTCCACCTTAGCCCTTAATAAGGTGAGGGTATGACAAGTTAGTATCAAAGCCTAAGTTAGAATGATGTGTCTATATAGTGCCTCTAAAGTGTCTTGGTTGACCTTATAGAATGAGCGAGAGTAATATGATCAAAAGATTTTTATAGGAAATAAAAGGAGTGTTAAAGATATGACGATTAAATAGGAAACTAGTTTTATTCTAACACTAAGTTATTTGGCATATAATCTTGAGTATAGGAATTAGCATGATAAATTTTGGGCTAACTATTGAATTATATATGTGAATGATTATAAATGTGCAATTAAAGAAGATGTCTTAGAGAAAGAATGATTAAAAAGTAAGGGATTGCGTAAATCTGTGGAACTTAAGGAATTTAATACCAGAAACTTAAGTTACATAAGGCATGATCTTGCTATATGAAATTTAGCAGTTTGAAACTTACAATCTTTCATTTTAAACCTCAGCTGCATAAGGCATGATTTCATCTTATGAATTTTAGCAATCTACCAAAAAGACCAAATTTATGGCTTAAACTAACAAAACATCTACATAAAGGCAAGTAAATGAAACCAACAAATAACTAAAACAAAACTAATAAAAATTTTCATGTTTGGGAGTGCAATTATTTAACATTATTGTGCTTGATAGAGCATTTTCGTCTCAATCTTTTAAGTATTAAGAAAGTGCCAAATCAATATCCATTAGACTTGAGATTGACATATCATCATGAAATTGATTTAGTCTTTTTCCTTTCATCTTGAAAATCTTTATGGTATCTAAACATTTTATTTCCCTTGCATCATAAACACATTAATGATGACAAAAATACCAATTTAACAATAATTTAACTTATCTAATAAGAGATTTAATTGAGAATTATATAATAAAACCTTCTTTCCAAACTCAAATTGTTTCCTCAAAATCATACCATCATGGAACATTTTTATTTTCTCTTTATAATTCTTAAATTCTCATAAGCATCTAACCTTAGTTCCTTTAATTCTTGCAATTGCAATTTCCTTTCCTCTCTAACTTTGTTCAAATCTGTGCTGTAATGTCACACCACTCAATAAGCTTTATATTTGATCTCTACAAGTAAATGGCAAGCTTTACCATAATCTAATCAAGAAGAAGACATTCTTATCGGTATTTTATAAGTTATACAATAAACCTAAAGAGCATCGTCTAGGGATAAGCTTTAATCCTTTCTTCTCTAATTCACCATCATTTCTAAAATGGGCTTCACTTCTTTATTTGATACTTTTACTTATCCATTTATCTATAGATGATATATGCTAGCTGCTCGATGTTACACTTGGTACTTTTAAAACAAATTTGCCATTACTCTACTATAAAAATGACTCCCTTGATCATTGATAATGGCTTGTGAAAATTCAAATGTATTAAAAATTTTAAGACTTTATAAAACCTACAACGCCCATAGAATTAGTTTTTTGGCTTTTTTTTACCCACTTTGAAATATAATTTACCACTAAAATTATATAAAACAAATAAACTTTACATAAAGGAAAAAAGGCCCATAAAATCATTATCTCATACATCAAATAGCTCGATTATAAGAATGCGGATTTGAGACATTTCATCTTTATAAGATAACATATATGTCTTTTGGTATTTGTTATAAATTTTACAAAACAAGTAAGCATCTCTAAACAAAGTTTCCTAATACCAACTGCTATCTAAAATCTCTCTATCAGTTTGTTTAAGACTAAAATGTCCTCCATATGCATAATTATGATAAAAATATAAGATAAAATGATATTTACTCTCTAGCACACATTGACTAATAACTTGATTAGAGTAAAACTTCCATAAATATGGTTCATCCCAAACATAATATTTTACCTTATTCCTTGTCTTTTCCTTCTTAGACTTACTAATGTAATTAGGTAAAGTTCTAGTAACTAAATAAGTAACAAGGTTTGCATACTTAAGAACCGCACCTTTTATTTGGAGCAATTGCTCATTAAGAAAAGTTTCAAAAATAGTTAAAATAAATTCATCCTTTACTAACCTACTCAAATGGTCTACCATAAAATTTTTGGCTCCTTTTCAATCTCCCATAGCTAAATTAAATTTGCAAAGCAATAAAATCTATCATATTAACCTTAGTTTGGACCCATTCTGTTTTTTAAAGGTATTTCAATGTTGCATAGTCAAAATAAACAATAACTTTAGAGCCAATCAAATAAGTTATATATTTATCTATAAAAACAATTTCTAGAATATCCTTCTCAATTGTAGAGCAACTGCTTTATGTAGCATTTAATGTCCTTAAGGCATAATAAATGATATAGCTTTGTTTCCCAATCCTTTTGCCTAAAATAACTCTTGTTGCATAATTGTTAGCATCACACGTAACAAATGGTAAGTTCCAATTTGGTGCCCAAATAATAAGCACACTTGTCAATAATGTCTTAAGTTTGTAAAAAAACTTTTTAACATTCTTTACCAAATTCATATGGAATATCTTTTTGTAGCAACTTTGATAATGATATATTATTCTTTAAAAATTATTTAATAAACATACAATAAAATCATGCATGTCTAAGAAAAGATCAATCTTCCCCAACATTTTTAGGGCAAGGTAAGTTCACAACATAATCAATCTTTGCTTTATCAACTTCCTTGCCACTATATAAAATCATATGCCCCAAAACAATAGCTCGATCAACCATAAAACGATTTTTTTAGCTGTTTAACACTAAATTTGTTTTAATGCATTATTTAATAACCTTAAATAAATTATTTAAGTAATCATTAGATGAATCTTCCTAAATAGTGAAATCATCCATGAATACTTCAATGCAACTCTCAATATATTCGGGAAAAAAAACTCATTATACGCCTTTGAAATCTACCTGAAGCATTGAAAAGACTTAAGGGCATTTGCCTAAAAGCATACATTCCAAAAGTGTATGTAAAGAAGACTTTTCTTGATTTTCTTAAACTATCACTATCAGGCAGTAACTTGAAAAACTATCCAAAAAACAAAATTATGGTTTACCAGCAAGCCTTAGTAACATTTAATCTACAAAATGTAATGGAAAATGATCCTCTCTAGTAGCCAAGTTAAACTTCCTAAAATCTATACTCATTTGCAACCCATTTTCAATGGTACCAACTCATCACTTTGATTTCTCACTAGTTTCTTCTCAATTTTCTTTGGCATAACATGATTTGGGCTCACTTACTCACTATTTGAAATCAAATAAACTATACTTGCTTCCAAAAGTTTTACAATCTCTTTCATTACCACCTCTTTCATTGTTAGATTGAGTCTTTTTTTGTGATTTCCTTATCGGCTTAGCACTTTCTTCTAAAGAATCCTATGTATGTAAATCACTAGAGTTATGCTTTTTGTATCAGCTAAGATTCAACCAATTGTAGTTTTATACTCATTTAGAAGTAATACTAACCTCTCTTCTTGCTCTTTACTCAACCGTTTTTAGATAATCGCAAGTACTCTCCCTCACCCAACTAGATATATTTTAATTGATCAAGTAAAGCCTTCAATTATAGCTTTAGAGCCTGTAAAATAGAAGGCAGTATTTTTTGCATTAAAATTTTTTTAACTTTATTAGCATCATTGATAATGATTCTACAACATCATTGCATTTAAAATCGTTAAACCTCTTCATTTCTTCAAAAACATTAAATTTGAATATTTATCCATCAAACATAACGAAAGTGGTATCCTCATCCACATCAATTTTTATTTTAGTCATCTTCATGAATAATCTTCCCAATAAAATTAAAGCTGACTATTTTACACAATCTTTAGTTTTTTAAGATGAAAAATATGGTGGAAATACCAAAACATCCTCTACAACACCAATAGCATGCACATAAGAACTTAGTTATTTAAATAAATACATTAGTTTCTTACAAAAAATTTGAATTTAAAGCTTGGTAATTTAAGTATAGTATGACATTAATAGGTATACCTAAATTCAGCATGGCATGCTTAATTTCATTATCATCAATTATACAAAGCAGTGAAAAATATACCTGGATCTTTATATTTTTCTAGTATTTTCCTATTTATCATAGCTAAAACATGCCTACCTAAAATTATTCTCTCATTGTCCTTTAGCTTCCTTATATTTGTGCATAGTTCTTTCAAGACCTTTGCATATTTTGGAATTTGCTTGATGGCTTCTAGTACAATATATTAATTTTCACCATTTTCAAGGTTTTAAGATCTTTCTTTCATATTTCTCTTATTTCAATTTAGCCAACTTACAAAAGAAAGGATGCACACATACATTAGATTGTATGGGCAAAGAAAAATCAAAATTTACCTTTATTGTGTCTTGAGCTAGAATTTCTCCTTTATTCTCTCCTTCCTCATGCATTTTTACCTATATTGGTAAAGAAGAGTCAGGTTGAATTTCTTTCCCTATTCTCAATGTTATTGCACTCAAAATTTTCTTAGGATTTACTACTATTTATGATGATAATTCTCTTGATGCTTGCACTTCCAATTTACTAATAGAGGTGGCTAATTGAGTGATTTGATTTTCTAAATTATGAAGGCTTGTCTTTGTTTCTTATTAAAAACTTTTAATATTATTATCAAGTGTCTGAACTATTTTATTCAAAGGCATACCTAAATTTGATAGAAGAGATTAAGCATATACAAATTCTTGAGGTTGTCTACTGAAAGTTTAAGGTTTGTATCTTTGCTTCCCTTCTCAATTTTCATAGCTAAAATTTAAGTGATCCCTCTATCATAGATTATAATGATTTGAATAAGGATTATATTTACATTGAGTTTGACTAGTAAATCCCTTTATTATAACAGCTTCTTGCCTAAATTCTTGTTATAATATGAGAAGTATATCCATATGATTCCCAAAAAGTTAGCATATTTTACACACTTGTGATGATTACAATTGACCTATCACCATTTAACAAACCAAAGTAATCAAATATGAAATTTTATCCTCATTCCCTCAATTAACAACTTTATCCATTCTTATCCAAAAATATTGAGAATTTTCGGTCATATTTAAAATTAATTACCTATATTTTCTAGTTTTTTGTTTGCCAAAGATCCTCCACTACCTACATCACCATACTCCTACGAATTTATAGTAACTGCTTATAAAAATATTGAATCAAAAACTACATAAAAATATATTGTTGTGGGAAACAAACACATAATTCCTTAAACATCTCGCAATATTAATATAATGTTTTTCTAGCTTGTGGATGGACCAATACATCCAATATTCACAAATTTATCAAATATTTGGTTTGTTTTATTTAATTAACCAAATATAAAAAACTAATTGTGTGTCTGTATATAAACAAGGGATTATTCTATAATTTAAAATAATTTAAAACTGTTTTATAATTTTTAAAAATTAATAAAATCGGCGTCCATTTTTTATCAATACGATATTTATAACAATGTATATAATAGAGGCAAATAAATATATTTTGTACAAAGATATATACATTAAAATTTAGTAAAAACGGAATCTGATATTAATTGATACAATATATAACATTGTATATACAAGAAGCAAATAAATATATTTTGTACAAAAACTATATAAATTAAATAAGACCATGACTCTCAACGACCTTAGCATTTATGTGATTTGTAAATCTTATATAGCAAGAACATAAGCATTTAATATTCCTTTTCAATCTTATTTTCAATTTCAAAACTTAAACACAAAGTCATAGATGGAACTACAATTGTTACCTTTGAATAGCTTCAATTGTTTAGTAAACTCAGAGGCACAGTATGAACGGACGGCGTGCAAAGGAAATAATAACTTATTTACTACAGTTTTTAAATACAGTCACACATTTAAATTTGTAGTAAATAATCAAAAGTTGAAGAAAAGTACGATGTCATCGTAAAAATTAATAAGCAAAAAGAAAATTACGGTAAAATACTGCTTCTATGATAGAAATTTTACTTTCCATTAATAAACTTCACTACAAGTATTATTTTCTATTATACTCTTAATTAAAATAATATATTATTTTATTTATATTTTTATTTTAATGTAATATTTTATTATTGATAATTTTAAATTTATATTACTAATAATATATTTTTAATTATTTATACAAAAATTAATAGTTTATTAAATCAATAGATTTTTTAGTCATTTTATCTCTTTTCAGCAATCGTAACTACACTTGTCAAATACCTATTTTCACATTTCAATAGTTGCTAAAACAGCAATTCCAAACACATAAAAATAAATACTTATTAGGTTAATTACAATAAGTTGTCAACGATACAGCTTTCTCAAACCAAACTTAAAAATCTCACCATGGCTAATACCAACCATCACGATTTAGTTCCGTCTCATCCGGTCCAGATATAAGGCCGACGGGTCTGGTCTGATGTGATGTGACGTGATGACCATATGATATAGGGTAGTTATTTATTTGTTGACCAAAATTCACAGATCCACGTCTGAATCACTTGTTAATTAACGTCGGTACCAGGAGGACTGGAGGCTTAGTTCCAACATCAATCTTCAATGGGTGCAGTTCTGAAGCTTGTGGACTCTGTGCTCTTCTTTTTCTTCTTCGTGATCGCTGTTGCTGCGCCGTTGATCGACGCCCAGACCTGCCTCCCTGAGTCCCTTTTCCCAGTTTTTCTCGTCGATCTCAAGAGCTGGTACCGCAGGCAGTACGGCGACTATCTCGTCTTCGACAAGCCTAATTGGTACGTGGGGCTTATTTGGCTAGACCTACTCTTCCAATGGCCTCTCTCTCTTATCAATCTTGTCGGGATTCTGGGCGCAAAACCGTGGTTTCCCACCACCTGTTTGATCTGTGGCTCCTCGGTTTTGACTTCAATGGTACAAATATCTGTCCTTTTTTTTTCGATTTTTGCTTATGCAGTAATTATTTGGGGATTAATGTGGATCTTGCTCTTTTGTTTTTATCAATTTGATTGCTGGGTTTGGATTTTGAATAGAAGAATTGATCACGCGCAAGCACACACCAATGCTTACGCACGCATTTGGTTATTTTGGTATTATACCAATGTTTCAATTTATTTTATGTCTTCTGATCCTTGAAATCAGTCGGTATCAAAGTATCATCGTTGTTGTTGTCCATAGATGCTGTAGTTTCTTGCATTGAGATTTAGTATGTATGATTGTCAACTTGTAGAATATGAGCATTTTGGAGAGCATATTATGGAGATCTGAATTGTTTTTAAACCGTCTTTTTTGTGTGGCTATAGTTGTACTTAAGGCCACAGAAACAAGGAGAAAAAAAAAAAACAAGTGGTCCTATGAGTATAAAACAGTTCTGCACAGCAATGCTTTAAATCTATGAATTGTGTATATATGAATATATGACCGATTTCGCAAGTTCTGGAATGTTTGCTGCAAGCAACTTAGGCTTGTGGGCGTTTTGGTATAATCAACTTACCCTCTAAAACAAAATCCCATTCTTCTACTTGAATTCCTTTTGGAGTGGTTTTACTCACCAAAAGCACTTTCATTACGGATGATTACTCAATCACGAATATGATTTAGTGTTAGGATAAGCTATTTTATTTAGTTAGAACGCGCTTCTGTGGACTCCAAATTTGCGGCAATGGAATTGAGGATAGTGCAGATTATGCAGGAGCAGTTTGCAGCATTGGGATTTGGAGGTCGTCAAGTTCAAAAGACAGGGGGAACAAGTAGTTCAGCGTCACCCTGGAAGGAGTAGTCGACGGTTGCCACAGACAGAACAGGACCGCAGGACCTTCCTGCACCAACCATGGCACCTCGATCCGCCAAGATAGATTTCCCCACCTATGATGGCAGGGAAGATCCATTGATTTGGGCCCACAGGTGCGAGCAGTTCTTTGACAATCAAAGAACTCCTGAAGCAGAGAAGGTGGGACTTGCAGGATTCCATTTGTTGGGAGAAGCACAGTTATGGTACTATCAACTGAAAAGAACTAGAGGGATGCTGAGTTGGTCAGAATTCCAAAAACAATGCTTTCAGCGTTTTGGACCTCCAGGAAGTATTAACCCAGTTGGGGAGCTGGTCACTTTACGGCAGACAGGGACTATAGAAGAATACCAACGTCAGTTTCAGGAAAGATTAGCTAGATCAGTCGACAAAATCCCAGAACACCTTTATGTTGATTTGTTTATGGCAATTTTGGACGACATATTGCGTATGGATGTCCAGTTGATGAAGCCTCCTGATTTATCTACAGTTATGAATTTAGCAAGAGCTTATGAGCAAAGGTTACAATTGCAGAAGGGGAACAACGTTAGAAAAGGGGCCTGGCAACTACAAAATTCTGCCAATCCACCAGTCCAGGAGGCGCGTCAGGTCACTAGTTGAACGCCCTTTTTCAAAAAATTATCGAGAGCTGAGATGGCGAAACGGAGGGCTAAGGGTCTATGTTTTAATTGTGATGAGCCTTATTCGGCCACACACCACTGTAAAAAGCTATTTTGGTTAGAGTTGGCAGATGTGGTTGCGGAGGAGGAAGAACAAGAGGATCTTGCTGACACTACACCTGCAATTTCTCTTCATGCAATTTCAGGACAGAGAAACGGAAGTACCATGCAGGTACAGGCTCGTGTGAATCAACAACCTGTTGTTGGCTTGATTGACTCAGGAAGTACTCATAACTTCCTTAGCCAAGTTGCAGCAAGAAGACACAGCCTGAATATTACTCCCCTAAATAATGCATCTGTGGCAATTGCAAATGGGGAAAGAGTTAACAGTGTTGGAGTTTGTCGCAGCGTGCCCTTCTCCATTGCAAGTCACAATTTTTGTGCTGAATTTTTTGTGATTCCTTTGGGGGGTTTTGATATGGTGCTCGGAGTTAAATGGCTAGAAAATTTGGGTCCTATCTTATGGGATTTTGCTACATTAACCATGTTTTTCAGTTGGAGGGGAGATTCAATTTTATTGCAGGGATTGCCCTGCCACAGAGAATGTCAGGCTCACTTCAGGGTGAACACGTCGACCACAACACAGCAACTTGATGAAATCTTGTTGGCTTTTAATGATGTATTTTGTGAACCTGAAGGTCTACCCCCTATACGCCAGTGTGATCGCAGAATATGCCTGCTTCCAGGTACAGCTTCTATCGTGGTACGGCCCTATAGGTAACCACACTGACAAAAGGATGAGATCGAGGCTCAGTGTGACAACCTGCTACGGCAAGGATTTATACGGCCTAATCGCTTGCCCTTCTCTTCTCCTGTCCTGTTAGTACCAAAACAAGATGTCACATGGCGTTTGTGTAATGACTTTCGCGATTTAAATGCGAAGATAGTTCATGACAAATTTCCCATTCCAGTGGTGGACGAGCTACTTGACGAATTATATGGGGCTAAATTTTTCACCAAGCTGGATTTGCGTTCTGGGTATCATCAGGTTCGCATGGCCCCTAAAGACATTGAGAAAACTGCATTTCGCACTGACCATGGGCACTTCGAGTTTCTGGTCATGCCCTTTGGGTTGACGAACGCACCAGCCACCTTCCAAGCACTGATGAATGACGTATTTCGAGATTTTTTGCGTCAATTTGTATTGGTATTTTTTGACGACATATTGGTGTACAGTAAATCATGGGAGGAACATTTGACACACATGAGCAAAGTGTTCACTCTACTACGGGCTCACAAGCTATACTTAAAGCGCTCCAAATGTAGTTTTACGTCGACGCAGGTGGCTTATTTGGGCCATATTATTACAAGTGCTGGTGTAGGCGTTGATTTGAGTAAAGTGCAGGTTGTACAGGATTGGCCTCAGCCGCAATCTCTTACATCTCTGCGTGATTTTCTGGGCCTCACAGGATACTACCCGAAGTTCATTCGTGATTATGGGATTTTGGCAGCTCCACTTACTTCTGTGTTGAAAAAAAATGCTTTTCAATGGACAGATCTTGCATTAGAAGCATTTGCGAAATTGAAAGCAGCTTTTTCTTCAGCACCAGTGCTTCATCTTCCAGATTTCACCAAAGATTTTGTGGTTGAGTGTGATGCGTCCGGAGGGGGTATCGGCGCTGTTCTTCAACAAGATGGGCATCCTATAGCATTTTTTAGTCGGCAGTTGGCTTTGAGGCATCAAAAAGTAGCTGCTTATGAAAGGGAGGTAATTGGGTTGGCCAAGGCGGTACAGAATTAGCGGCCTTACTTATGGGGGAGATCTTTTCTTATTAAGACTGACCATTACAGTCTTAAATATTTGTTGGAGCAGCGACTCACCACACTGCCTCAACAGCATTGGCTCAGTAAACTCATGGGATATATGTTTACAGTGGATTATCGAGCTGGGAAATTGAAATCTGTTGCTGACGCCTTATCTCGCAAGGACGTCGACAACATTCCTTGCACGCCATCAGTTTCCCTCGTTGCTCCTTGGTGGACTCGGTTAAAGCAGAGCTGAAGCAATTTGAAGAGGCCACACTTTTATTTCAGCAAGTGGAAAATGGAGCATTGCCGTTGACTTGGTCAGTTATGGATGGATTATTGCTGTTTAAAAATAGAATATTTATTCCTGCCAATAGTTCTTTAGTTGCTACGATTCTATCTTCCTATCATGATAGTGCACATGAGGGAATTCAAAAAACTACTCATCGCATTCATGGTGATTTTTACTGGAAGGGTATGAAAGTTGCTATTATTACGTATGTGACAGAATGTCCTGTTTGTCAGCACAATAAATCTGAATTGCTTAGTCTTGCCGGATTAATACATCCTCTGCAATTGCCCACACAGGTTTAGGCTGATGTTTCGATGGATTTTATCGATGGGCTCCCAAAATCTTGGGGAAAAAGTGCCTTGTTGGTTGTAGTTGATAGATTTTCCAAGTATGCTCATTTTATTCCGCTAGCTCATCCATATACAGCTCTGCGCGTGGCCCAAATTTTCTTTGAACATCATGTTCGCTTACATGGACTGTCGGAATCCATCACTAGTGACCGCGATGTCATTTTCACATTTTCACTAGTAATTTTTGGAAGGAGTTGTTTCGTTTACATGGAACAAAACTTAAATTCTCCTCCGCTTTTCATCCACAAATGGATGGACAAACTGAGGTGATTAACCGCACCACTGAGATGTATCTTCGTTGTTTGGTAGGTGATTCGCCACGCAAATGGGTCGAGTGGCTTCCTTGGGCTGAGTATTGCTATAACACCTCCTTTCATACTTCTTTGCAGACTACCCCATTCCATGTAGTTTATGACAGAGAACCCCCACGCCTCTTAGCTTATGCCAACGACTCTACCAAGGTAAATGCAGTAGAGGTGGCTCTTGTTGAGCAGGATCACTGGTTGGAAATGATTAGGCAGCGCCTTGCACAAGCACAACGCAGAATGAAGGACGGGTATGATAAAGGCCATCCAGATGTTGAGTTTAAGGTTGGTGATCGAGTGTGGCCGAAGCTACATCCCTATCGGCAGAAAACAGCTAGACTGGCTGTTTACAACAAGCTGTCACCCAGATTTTATGGGCCCTTTTAGGTTTTGCGACGTGTCGGCTCGGTTGCTTATGAGCGGGAACTTCCTCCGGATACCAAAATACACAACGTCTTCCATGTCTCTCTTTTGAAGGCATTTCATGGCTCGGAATTACCCACTACGAGGGCTTTACCTCCCCTTGATGCTGGGAAAGTTACAGCTCTGACTAAGGCTATTGTGCGAGCTCGCCTTAACAGAGGTACAAAGGAATTGTTAGTACAATGGGAAGGCTTTTCTGCAGATGATGCAACGTGGGAGTCCCTTGAGAGCTTTGTCCAAGCTTATCCTTCATTTCAGCTTGAGGACAAGCTGTTTCAGCGGGACTAGGGTAATGTTATGGATGCGTTCGTAGGTCAGTCCTACAAGCAGAAGGAGCGCTGAAGCCTTGCCGATTTAGAAGTTATTTAGTTAGATTTTATTTCAATAAAAGATCAGTTAGAATAAGCTATTTTATTTCAATAAAAGTTCAGTTAGGATAAGCTTACAACGAGATAGGCATTACTTCTTATTTTAGAAACTTACTATGTTAGGATTTCTATTGCTTGTAAAATGTTGCCTATTTATGGCTTTATTCAGAATAATAGAAGGGAGTCAGAAAATTATGTCAATTGAGATTTGAGTTCTCTCTAACGAATTCAGAGGTTTCGGGTTCCCTTTGACGAGCCGAATTAATTATCAAAATAAGTTGACACAAGAACTCGAATAAAGGCAAGAACAAAGATTATTTGCTTGATTTTGATTTTTGTGTGAATTGTCCTGTGACACGATCCATGAGTCGGGAACGTAACAGTCTCACGAAGGATGAGGACATGAACATAAGATTTCTTGTAATTGATTCCCTATTTTGTCTTCTATTTGACCTTTTGCGGTGTTGGACAATTTTCAATCCCTTTCTTACAATCTGAAATGTTGCAGGCAGCTCTTTTAGCAGAGTTGATGAGCTCAGGCAAGGCCTCTGATTCGCTAAAGATGATATATTACCCCTTTTTTGGTTTCGGTGTGTTGGCTGTTCTTCGCGGTTTCATTTCTGAGCTTGCTATGACCACTACATCGATTGGTAAGCGGCCTCTGGTGGGAAGGAAAAAGAGAGTTTGAAACTCAAAATTCTGTATCCTGCTTGTATTCAGTTTTCTCAAGCTTTGTTTTTCCGACATTAGTTCTAATTTATGAAGGAACACTAGGTTACTCTGTACTTCTACTTCTGTTAGTTATGTCGTTTGTAGCTGTTCTTGCAGCTGTAACTTGGTAAAAGAACACTTCTTCGTGGGTATTTGTTGAGGAAATCTTGAAAATTAGGTCATTGGTTATGGATAGATTTTGGACAGGACGTTTATGTATCATGATGAGATCAAATTCTAAAAGCAAAACTAAACTGTTGGTTGTTAGATTGAAGGTTTGGTGATGAGTTAATGTGATTGTGTTAAATATATGCTCAAGGGACTATCCTTCGATGGACTGTCTTATGCAAGCATTAGGAATTAAGCTGCCCAGATTCATACGGAAAAGCCCAAGAAATCAATAAGTATATTTTAGACTGAAACAAGGTAGATAACATTAACCTCTTCATCTGTTGTTTAATTATTTCATCAAAGTTTAATGTTCTTTAAAAATTTCATGAGAAATTCTTATATTTTATGCAAGTTTGGATTCAATCTCTCTGTTAAATTTTTATTGATTTGACATTTTTACGAGACGTAATACCCCACATGAATTATCGCATTACAAGGAGTGATGAAAAGGCATAATCATATTTATATTGTTATATTAAGTTATAATAGTTTTATAATATTAATTTATTTTATTTAAAATTAAAAGTTTTATTATATTTATTGGTTTCATAAGATAGTAAACTAGTTCTTTTAATAAATGTTTGTTTATTATTTAATAATATTTAAAAATAGGGCGATTAATTTCTTATTTTATTTATAACTAATAATTAATTTGGTTGATTTTTGCATCAATAAATAAAATTGTAAAATTTTATATTGCTTATATCAAAAGGTACAAACAATTTTTAACATTAAATGATAATTCATTTTATTAATAATATAATAATAAATTAATAAAAATTAATAAAATGCTTAAATTACTATCATGTTAAACTAATGAAAGTATTATTAATAATCAATAGATATAGTTATGTTTATTCATTTGACACATAACTCTTCTGTGATTTACTTTTTCAATCACCTTACTTTGACTTAACTGCTCATGTATATATAATGTTATGTATCTTAAAAATGTATAGTAAGTGAAAATTAATAATAAAATTTAACATAGAGATTTACTTCAAAGTAGAAGAATTTTTTACAAAATTTATAAATCATAAAGAATTTTAGTAAATTTGACAAAGCCACAAAAATATAATTAGTATCTTTTAAATAGAAGAAGATATATACATTAACTAAAACGCAATGCAAGAGATAAATCTCATGTGTTGGCTCAATTCTAAATCCAATCAATTAGATCTTATATTTTGGAAATAAAAATGAAAGATTCTTATCAAAAATCTTAGTTTACACATAAAACTTGGTTACAAAGGGCAGGGTCGTTCTTAACATTTTACAAACTTTAGGCAAAGTAAAAAAAAAAAAAATCTTTATGAGAATTAAGAGTAGGTTCTATTATGTCTTATTTTGTTCTTTATAAAAGTGCATCCTATTTTCTCTTATTTTGTCAAAAGTGCGCCATTTTACTTCATTTTGTTCTTTATACGGGTTAAGAATAAGTTATATTTTGTTCTTCACAAGGGTGGACCTAAGGATTGAAATTTGAACCCTTTTTACAACGATGAAACATCATCAAATTCTTGCAAGTGCAAAACGCAGCTATTTGAACGAAGATTTTCTACACATTTATTTTCTAACAAATACAACATATTTTAATTAGAAAGGACTAGCTAAGGCATGAAAGTAATGTGATCCATATAGTCTAATTAAGTATAATACTCGAAAGTAAGATGAAATTAGGGTCCATGTTTAGTATGACCGAAAATTACTCATGTACTAAACTATATATATGGACTTGTAAATTAAGCAAAAGTCAACAGTTCTGAGGGTGATTTTGAGATTGAACCCTCCAACACTCAAGTAAAAGTTCAACTAAGAAAGAGAGAAAGAAAGAACAAGCTACCTTAAAATTTGAATGTTTTCAAGCTATTTATATGTGTTTGTATGTGGCCTGATTGAATAGGTCCATTCGAAGATCTTGTTGTCATGTATGATTGTTTACAATGTTTAATAACCCTAAGGATCCTTTTATACATATACCAATATTTATTTAAGTCAAGGCTATGATATATTTACATAATTAATAATTACATTTGTTTGTTGATTAATGAGTAAGTTCGATGCATAAATAAAAAAATTGAATTTATCAATTTTGTTATGAATAATTTCTCTAAAATTTTTAAATATAAAAAGTCTTGTATTCCAATCTTTAAATTTTACAATAGCAACTCTAATAATAGGATGTATGAGTTGCAATGTATAATGGAGTTTCAATAATCAATTATGTTAATTCTTTTATTTAGTTTTGAGTTGTTAACTTATTAAATAATTTTTATAAAATATATTATTCATGAGCTATTAATTTTTAATAGAATGAAATGATTCATAATTGAATGGAATGTAAACAGATGTAACTTTAGAAAATTGTTGTTTGAGAGGGATAGAAGGATTCATAATGTAATATAGTGAAATATTGTTTGGAAGAAGGGCTTATAATATAATATGGTGAAAAATTGTTTATCATTTTACATTCTATCCTAAACCTCGCAAATCAGAGATAACTCATTTTTATTGTTTAGGATGGAATGAGATGTGATGTAAAACTCTCCCATTCCATCCTATTCCATTCCATTATAAACCTTTCTCTTAAACGATGGAATAATATTTGATTCTATTCCATTCTATTAATAAACCCTAACCAAATATAGGATTTCCTTTTGAAGCACCTTTCATTTTTGTGTTTCTAGGGTCGATGACTATACCAACTAATTACCATTGGAAGTAATGATTTAGACAATTTATTGATAGTGTTTAGACATTTCCACATATTTAGATTTCTTCCACTTTTCAAGATTTCTTTTCATAACTAGTCTTAAGGTTGAATGCCTCTACTGTGAAATAATTAGTGTCTAACCATTTCAACTTATTGTTGATTCAAGCACTTCTAGTGACTGCTCAAGTGGAAAATCCTTGGCTAATGCCTTTCCACTAGAACTAGCTATCTCTTAAAAGAATTTAAGGAACAGTTATGAGGAAATTTATCTGTCACACAATAATAAGAGCTATGGAACCTGTAATAGTTCGAAGAATAAAACAACGGTCAATCTTGAAAATATAAATATGGACATTCAATACGAGAATATATTCCTATAAATTTTAAGTCGGTGTGAGAAATAAAAAAGAAAATTAAACTCTCCTAGTAACTTTTAACATAGTAAAAGATAATATATTATTAGTAACACGGGTATGTAAGCAAGAACAACTTTATGAAACTTCTATATACAAGACAAGGCATTCAATCAACCTAGAAAGGGCAAGGATACAAGTTCTCCAAAGAGATCATTCAGGATATCATATTGATGGATAATGAAAAACTGTAGGAGATAGTAGCTTCGCAAACTTTCCAATTTTACCATGGTCGTCTCTAACACAAACAAAAACAAAAACAATCGAAAGTGAAATAATAAATAACACAAAAAATTTGGCAACATAGTGCAACACTCCTTGCCTATGTTTACGAAACCCGCACCTAATTTAATTATTTCACTAACAACAATAGTTTTATATAAGGCTTTACTGAGTGACATCACTTAACACTTGATACTATCCCTCGTCCTCACTGTTTGTGAAAGAATTTCACACTCAATAATACGATGGATTTTTGTTAACCTCAACAAAGGATTTTCTTAACAATGTTTGATAATAAAGATACGAAATAAACAACTCATTTGGAATATCTTTTTAACATGCTTTACCAAATTCATTTGGAATATCTTTTTGTAGCAACTTTGATAATGATACATCATTCTTTAAAAATTATTTAATAAGCATACAATAAAATCATGCATGTCTAAGAAAAAAGCAATCTTCCCTAACATTTTTAGGGCAAGGTAAGTTCACAACATAATCAATCTTTGCTTTATCAACTTCCTTGCCCCTATATAAAATCATATGTCCCAAAACAATGCCTTGATCAACCATAAAACGATTTTTTTAGGTGCTTAAGACTAAATTTGTTTTAATGCATCATTTAATAACATTAAATAAATTATTTACACAATCATCAAACGAATCTTCCTGAATAATGAAATCATCCATGAATATGTCAATATAATTCTCAATATACTCAGGAGAAAAAACTTATTATGCACCTTTGAAATCTTCCTGGAGCATTGAAAGACTTAAGGGCATTTGCCTAAAAGCACACATTCCAAAACTGTATGTAAAGAAGACTTTTCCTGATTTTCTTAAGCTATCACTATCTTCTGGTAGTAACTTGAGAAAAACTATCCAAAAAGCAAAATTATGGTTTACCAACAAGCCTTTGTAACATTTAATCTACAAAATGTAATAGGAAATGATCCTCTCTAGTAGCCAAGTTAAGCTTCCCAAAATCTATACTAATTTGTAACCCATTTTAGTGGCACCAACTCATCACTTTGATTTCTCACTATTTTCATCTCAATTTTCTTTGGCATAACATGATTTGGGCTCACTTACTCACTGTTTGAAATCGAATAGACTATACTTACCTCCAAAAGTTTTAAATCTCTTTCATTACCACCTTTTTCATTGTTGGATTGAGTCTTTTTTGTGATTCCCTTATCGGCTTAGCACTTCCTTCTAAAGAATCCTATGCACGTAAATCACTAGAGTTATGCTTTTTGTATCAGCTAAGATTCAACCAATTGTAGTTTTATACTCATTTAGAAGTGCTACTAGCCTCTCTTCTTGCTCTTTACTCAACCATTTTTAGATGATCGCAAGTACACTTCCTCACCCAAGTAGATATATTTTAATTGATAAGGTAAAACTTTCAATTATAGCTTTAGAGCTTGTAAAATAGAAGGCAATATTTTTTTGCATTTAAATTTTTTTAACTTTATTAGCATCATTGATAATGATTCTACAACATCATTGCATTTAAAATCGTCAAACCTCTTCAATTCTTCAAAAAATTAAATTTTAATATTTATCCATCAAATACAACGAAAATGGTACCCTCATCCACATTAATTTTTGTTTTAATCATCTTCATGAATAATCTTCCCAATAAAATTAAAGGTGAATGTTTTACACAATCTTTAGTTTTTCAAGATGTAAAAATATGTTATAAATACCAAAACATAGCATGCACATAAGAACTTAGTTATTTGAATAAATAAATCAGTTTCTTATAAAGAATTTGAATTTAAAGCTTGTTAATTTAAGTATAGTATGACAGTAATAGGTGTACCTAATTCCATCATGGCATGCTTAATTTCATTATCATCAATGATACAAAGAAGTCCAAAAATATACCTGAATCTTTATATTTTTCTAGTATTTTCCTATTTAATACTGATAAAATATTCCTACCTAAAATTATTCTCTCATTGTCCTTTAGCTTCCTTATATTTGTGCATAGTTCTTTCAAGACCTTTGCATATTTTGGAATTTACTTGATGGCTTTTAGTACAACATATTAATTTTCACCTTTTTCAAGGTCTTTAAGATCTCTCTTTCATATTTCTCTTATTTCGATTTAGCCAACCTACAAAAGAAAGGTGTACACATACATTAGATTGTATAGGCAAAGAAAAATCAAAATTTACCTTTATTGTGTCTTGAGCTAGAATTTCTCCTTTATTCTCTCCTTCTTCATACATTTTTACCTACATTGATAAAGAAGAATCAGATTGAATTTCTTTCCCTATTCTCAATATGTTATTGCACTCAAAATTTTCTTAGGATTTACCATTATTTGTGATGGTAATTTTCTTGATACTTGCACTTCCAATTTACTAATAGATGTAGCTAATTAAGTTATTTGATTTTGTAAATTCTGAAGGCTTGTCTTTGTTTCTTACTAAAAATTTTTAGTATTATTATCAAGTGTCTTAACTATTTTAGTCAAAGGCATACTTGAAATTGAGAGAAGAGATTAAGCATATGCAAATTTTTGAGGTTGTCTACTGAAAGTTTAAGGTTTGTATCTTTGCTTCCCTCCTCAATTTTCATAGATAAAATTTGGATGATCCCTCTATCCTAGATTATAATGATCTGAATAAGGATTATATTTCCTTTGAGTTTGAACAAGAAATCCCTGTATAATAGTAGCTTCTTGCCTAAATTATTGTTACAATATGAGGCGCATATCCATATGATTCCCAAAGAGTGAGCATATTTTACACACTTGTGCTGATTAAAATTGACCTATAGCCATTTAACAAACCAAAATAATCAAATATGAAATTTTATCCACATTCTCTCACTTAACAAATTTATCCACTCTTATTCAAAAATATTGAGAATTTTCGATCATTTAAAATTAATTACCTGTATTTCTAAGTTATTGTTTGCCAAAGATCCTCCAATACTTAGATTACCATACTCCTACCAATTAGCAGTAACTCTTTATAAAAATACTGAATCAAAAAATACATAAAAATATATTATAATGGGAAACAAACACTTAATTCCTTAAACATCTCCCAATATTAGTATAATGTTTTTCTAGCCCGTGGTTGGGCCATGAGTTGAGTCGAGCTAGGAGCAGCTTGAACTCGTCCCAGCCCATCTTATTGACATCTCCATATATGAGCCCTTAGCTCTTGTATCTCCTTAAAAGGCTATTATTCATTCAATACATTTTAATTTCCTAAAAATAAGTGCAACAACTTAATATTAGAAAACAAATAATTTAATTCTCAATTTTTAAAGGTAGGATTTGGTTAAGTATTAACATTAAAAGTTAAGTAAATAATAATGACGTACATATATTTCACAATTTTCATTAAAAATAAAGGAAAATTAATAAGAATTAACAATAGAAAAAGAGAGAACTTGACTTAATTATTTAGAAGAAACTATTCTCTTGAACAATGTTATACTTAATATTTGGATTTTTTATAACAAATGGAAAAGTTATTCGAAAATTAAAATAATAATGGTATATGATAATACTAAGAGTCAAAATAAAGTAGATTAAATGATGTTGATTTGGGTTGGACTAGATTGGATTAGATTAAAATCAAAAATTAAATTAAATATTTAAGATTATCATAGTATAGTAATCTTCAATATTGTATCAGCGTGTAATATTGCCACCAGCTTCTACTTCTCTTAGAATGGTTACTCTGCTTCTTCCTAGCATTTGGAACAAACCCAGAAAAACCCAGTTTGTCTTTGCTAAAGAGGGGTGAAAACTTGGAAGAAATATGTGAAGAGAGGGGTTTGAAAGGAGGGCAGGGATTACTATAGATAAGGTTATGGCAGGAGACTATAGAAGCCCAACATTTTCTGGCTTCACCAATTAAAAGGAGTGAAAGGAAATAGGAAAATGGGGGGTTTAGGCAACCATCAAGCTGCCTACGTCAAAGAAAATGGCCGAGAAAGACGTACAGATTAAAGCGATAGAAAGGCAACACGCGCGTAGAGAAGAACAGGAAAGGAGGGCAGGGATTACTATAGATAAGGTTATGGCAGGAGACTATAGAAGCCCAAAGTCATAGATTACTATACATAAGAATTTAATATTCCTTTTCAAAACTTAAAAAACAAAGTCATAGATGGTAGCAGCAGCAACGTGGAACTATAACTGTTACTTTTGAATAGCTTCAGTGACTCAGACGCACAGTATGAACAGAGAGGAGACTTGTTGAATATTGTTATTTCTCGCTCTCTCTCTCTCTCCTCTCCACTGAAGACTAAACTTGTTGAACCAATTAAAAATCACACGATGGCTAATACCTACCACCACAACAGAACAACATCATGATTTAGTCCAGTCTGGTCTGGTCCAGATATAAGGCCGACGTGTCTGGGTTTATGTGATGTGATGTGATGTGTAGCCTGACCTAGGGTAGTTATTTATTTGTTGACCAAAATTCCTAGATCCACATCTGAATCACTTGTTAATTAACGACGGTACCAGGAGGACTGGAGGCTTAGTTCCAACATCAATCTTCAATGGGTGCATCTCTGAAGCTTGTGGACTTTGTGCTCTTCTTTTTCTTCTTCGTGATCGCTGTTGCTGCGCCGTTGATCGACGCCCAGACCTGCCTCCCTCAGTCCCTTTTCCCAGTTTTTCTCGTCGATCTCAAGAGCTGGTACCGCAGGCAGTACGGCGACTATCTAATCTTCGACAAGCCTAATTGGTTCGTGGGGCTTATTTGGCTAGAGCTACTCTTCCACTGGCCTCTCTCTCTCATCAATCTTGTCGGGATTCTGGGCGCAAAACCATGGTTTCCCACCACCTGTTTGATCTATGGCTCCTCGGTTTTGACTTCAATGGTGAAAATATCTGTCTTTTTTATTTCGATTTTTGCTTATGCAGTAATTATTTGGGGATTAATGTGGATCTTGCTCTTTTGTTTTTATCAATTTGATTGCTGGGTTTGGATTTTGGATAAAAGAACTGATCATGCGCAAGCACACACCAATGCTTACGCATGCATTTAGTTATTTTGGTATTATACCAATGTTTCAATTCATTTTATGTCTTCTGATCCTTGAAATCAGCCAGTATCAGAGTATCATTGTTGTTGTTGTCCTTAGCTGCTGTAGTTTATTGCATTTAGATTTACTATGTATGATTGTCAACTTGCAGAATATGAGCATTTTGGAGAGCTTATTATGGAGATCTGATTTGTTTTTAAACCGTCTTTTTGTTGTGGTTATAGTTCTACTTAATGCCACAGAAACAAGGAGAAAAAAAAAGAGAGCAAGTGGTACTATGAGTATAAAACATTTCTATAGCACAACAATACTTTAAATTTATGAATTGTATATATATGAATATATGACCGATTTCGCAAGTTCTATAATGTTTGCTCCAAACAACTTAGGCTTGTGGGCGTTTTGGTATAATCAACTTACCCTCTAAAGACAAAATCCCATTCTTCTACTTGAATTCCTTCTGGAGTGGTTTTACTCACCACAAGCACTTTCATTACGGATGATTGCTCAATCACGAATATGATTTAGTTTTGGTGTATATGGTGGAAAGACATAAGATTTGCATGAAACTATGACGAGAACATGAACGTAAGATTCTTGTAATTGATTCCCTATTTTGTCTTCCGTTGACCCTTTGCGGTGTTGGACAATTTCCAATCCCTTACTTGCAATCTGAAATGTTGCAGACAGCTATTTTAGCAGAGTTGATGAGCTCAGGCAAGGCCTCTGATTCGCTAAAGATGATGTATTACCCCTTTTTTGGTTTCGGTGTGTTGGCTTTTCTGCGCGGTTTGACGTCTCAGCCTAGTAAGACCACTACATCGATTGGTAAGCGGCCTCTGGTGGGAAGGAAAAAGAGAGTTTGAAACTCAAAATTCTGTATCCTGCTTGTATTAGAGCAGCTTCAATTTTCCCATGCTTTGTTTTTCTGACATTAGTTCTAATTTAAGAAGGAGCACTAGATTACTCTGTACTTCTACTTCTGTTAGTTATGTCGTTTGTAGCTGTTCTTGTAGCTGTAACTTGGTAACAGAACACTTCGTCGTGGTTATTTGTAGAGGAAATCTTGAAAATTAGGTCATTGGTCATGGATAGATTTTGGAGAGGACGTTTATGTATCATCGTGAGATCAAATTCTAAAAGCAAAACTAAACAGTGGTGGTTGAGTTGGTGAAGTAGGAGGCATGAAGTCAAAAAGTCCTATGTTTGAATCCTTTTATTTACACTCTCTCGATCGAGTCTATCGTACAGGACTTGCTTAGTGCGGAATATCCGGTTGAAGTAATTTGCAGACTATTTCGTCAATCTAGAGATTTATTTAGTGCGTATTTAAAGAATAACGGCTGCGAATTTTTCTGTGCTAAAAAAAAATTCAAAAGCAAAACTAAACTGGTGGTTGCTAGATTTAAGATTTGGTGATGAGTTAATGTGATTGTGTTATTGGTGATGAGTTAATGTGATTGTGTTAAATATATGTTCAAGGGACTATTCTTCGACGGACTGTCTTTTGCAAGCATTAGGAATTAAGCTGCCCAGTTTAAAACATAAAAACCCAAGAAATCAATCAAGGGTAAGTCAAGTATATTTTAGACTGAAAGAAGGTAAATAACATTAATCTCTACATCTGTTGTTTAATTATTTAATCAAAGTTTTATGTTCTTTAAAAATTTCATGAGAAATTCTTATATTTTATGCAAGTTTGGAATGAATCTCTCTGTTAATTTTTTATGTTAACTTTTATTGATTTTACATTTTTTCATGCGAATTATCACATTACAAGGAGTGATGAAAAAGTATAATCATATTTATATTGTTATGATAGTTTTATAATATTAATTTATTTTATTTAAAATTAAAAGTTTTATTATATTTATTGGTTTCATATGATAGTAAACTAATTATTTTATTAAATGTTTGGTTATTATGTAATAATATTTAACTAATGAATGTATTACTAATAATCAATAGATCTAGTTATGGTTATTCATTTGACACATAACTCTGCTGTGACTTTTTCAATCCCCTTACTTGACTTAACTGCTCATGTATATATAATGTTATGTATCTTAAAAATGTATAGTAAGTGAAAATTAATAATAAAATTTAACATAGAGATTTATTTCAAAGTAGAAGAAATTTTCACAAAATTTTTAAATCATAAAGAATTTTAGTAAATTTGACAAATCTACAAAAATAGTATCTTCTAAATAGAAGAAGATATATACATTAACCAAAACGCAATGCAAGTGATAAACCTCATGTGTTGGATCAATTCTAAATCCAATCAATTAGATCCCATATTTTGGAAATAAAAATGAAAGATTCTTAACAAAAACCTTCGGTTACATATAAAACTTTATAAGGATTAAGAGTGCATCCTATTTTGCCTTATTTTGTTAAAAGTGTGCCTTATTTTACTTCATTTTATTTTTTATTAGGGTTAAGAATGAGTCATATTTTGTTTTTCATAAGAATGAACCTGATGATTGAAATTTGAACCCTTTTTATGACGATGAAGCATCATCAAATTCTTGCAAGTCCAAAATGCAGCTATTTGAAGTTTTTTTACACGTTTATTTTCTAACAAATACAACATATTTTAATTAGGAAGGACTAGGTAAGGCATGAAAGATAATGTGATCCCTATAGTCTACTTAAGTATAATACTCAGAAAGTAAGGATGAAATTAAACATAGACTTGTATGACCGAAAATTACTCATGTACTAAACTATATATGTAACATCCCACTACCATAGGGTACGTACCTAAGCTTTTAGGGACATAACCTACGATAATGGTATGTTGGAGCAATGGCAGAACTAACCTACACATGGCTTTAACCAGTATACTCGAAAGGCATGATCGTTCAAACATTTATTTCATTCATTAATAAAGTTTACACTGTTCTTTTCAACAATTGTTTACAGAACTCTATACAGGTTCTAACTACTTGACAAAACGATAACAACGAGTTCCCTTTGGGAGTCAGCTGACGGACTTCTGATCCATCTCTGAGTCCTCAGACACTTTATGTTCTAACTACACTTTAAGTCTCTTGTCTCGTACTCGAAAAGTCACAGTGCAATTTTGATGAGTTTTTTAACTCAATGAATGAACCATCATTGATGAATTCACCGGATCACACAGATATAACACATCTCAGCGTTTCAACAGATGAGCATATATTCAGGAGTAAGCATAACAGAAGATTAGCTAGTTCAGCTTGCGTATCGTCAAATAGTGCACACGTACTTACATGGGACATGCACGGGACGCATATTCATTCATTCAATCAGATAAGCATATATTCTGAAATCAACATAACAGACGATCATTCATTTCAACTTGCATAGCGTTCAAACATTGTGCACGTAAT
>JANZXR010000009.1:1517697-1529572 GCA_027575705.1 Erythroxylum echinodendron
TAATAATAATAATAATAATAATAATAATAATAATAATAATAATAATAATAATAATAATAATAATAATAATAAAGAACTAGAAGAGACAAGGAATAAATTTTAGAAAATTATTACTAGAAAATTGTTAATGTAATATAGTGAAATGTTGTTTGGAAGAAAAATTTATAATGTAATATAGTGAAAAATTGTTTATCATTTTACATTCCATCCTAAATTTTCCAAATCAGAGGTAACTCATTTTTATTGTTTAGGATATAATGAGATGTAATGTGAAACTCTCCTCTTCCATCATATTTCATTTCATTCCATCCATTATAAACATTCTTCTTAAATGATGGAATAATATTACATTCTATTAATAAACTCCCCCAAATAAATATAGCCAGGAATTCCTTTTGAAGCACCTTTAATTTTTGTGTTTCTAGGGTCGATGACTATACCATCTTATTACCACTGGAAGTAATGATTTAGACAATTTATTGATAGTGTTTAGATGTTTCTACGGATTTAGACTTCTTCCACTCTTCGAGATTTCTTTTCATACCTAGTCTTAAGGTTGAATGCCTGTACTATGAATAATTAGTGTCCAACCATTTCAACTTATTGTTGATTCAAGCACACTACTACTAGCGACTGCTTAAGTGGAAAATCCTTGGCTAATGCCTTTCCACTAGAACTAGCTGTCTCCTGAACGAATTTAAGGAACAGTTATAAGAGCTATGGGACCTGTAACAGTTGGAAGAATAAAACAACGGTCAATCTTGAAAAGATAAATATAGACATTCAATATGAGAATATATTCCTATAAATTTTAAGTCGGTATGAGAAATAAAAAAGAAAATTAAACTCTCATAGTAACTTTTAATTAACATGGTAAAAGATAATATATTACCAGTAACAAGGGTATGTAAGTGAGAACAGCTTTATAAAATTTCTATATACAAGACAAGGCATTCAATCAACCTAGAAAGGGCAAGGATACAAGTTATCCAAAGAGATCACTCAGGACATCATATTGATGGATAATAATAAAGAGTGGCTTTCAAAAATAAAAATGAAAAGCCTGTAAAGGTTTTGTGTAAACTCAACTTTAATTCCAATTTGGCTTCTTTTTTGTTCAACTGTTCTGCAATTTCTTTAGTTAATCGTTCTATTGTAGGGTGAATTGACAGAAAAAATTTTATCTGTTCTTTAATTCCTGATATATAATTCAACACGACTGAACTGATGGATTCGGCAACAGTGACGATCGATCTCTCTATACAAAAGTACACATTTTCAATGTTAAAGCCGTGCTATTACTGGCTAATTTTTAAGAGGTTCCGCAACATTGTTTGTACACATACTGAGGGGCGTTAACTTGGAAGAAAAAGACCTCTAAATTAACATGAGAAACAGACAAGACATTGCCTGCTTTCGCCATGGTGTAACAATACAAACAAGTAAAGGGAACTACACGAAACCCTAACCGACTACCAAGTTAATAAAGGAGTGAAGAAGGTTCCACAGTTTGTGGTTATATGTCTTAAAGGTGGGTGCATTTGATCGCTTTTACTTTAGTCTTTGAGGAAGTCAATTCCCGAACCTCTAATCCTTGCTCATCCAACAAATTAACGATTAGGGTGGCTTTCCAAATTCACCTTCTCCACCACCCGAAACGAAATCTATGAGGGAACAAAAGATCATGCAAGGTGCGCTCTTGACTTCGCCCATTGCCCCATAATCATCATCACCTTCCTCTTCAGCTCATGAACAGAAAAACAGCTGCAAAAAGAATTTGTCACCAAGATAAGATTCAGTCATAAAACTATTAAGTGTTTGACGAAGAATTAATCACCTTGGAATCAAATATTTATATATAGGTCATGCATTCTCGCATGATAAGGCAGCTTTAATCCTCTCGACAGTGCAGGCAATAAGATTGTTAACAGTTGCTACCGATCCAAGAGAGAGTTTCGCTGTAGGAACTGAATCAACTAGAATCTGAAAAGCAACTGTGAGAAGCGATCCGCCTGCAGACCCTGATTCGCCAATACCTCCTGATCCAGTCCCATCAGGAAAAATAGCAAATCCTGAAGGAAGAAGGGCAACGTAATCTGGGTCACCACCGTTAAGTACTACATTCATCGCCACAATGTCTACCGGGGCATAGATTACGAAAGAAGCTGTTTGATCAGTGCAACTCTCTTGCAATATCAGCATGTTGCTCTGGCTGGAATTTGCACTCTGATTTTTTTTTATAAAAAAAATTAATTAACTGTCGAAGCAAGACTAAGGATATGAAACAGGATAGAATGGCAGTGTTTAGGTGCTAAGAAGCTTACATTTACTCGAAGTAGAGATACACAGTTGCCTGTATCCCTGCCATTGGCAATATGAGCCATTTCTTGAACAACTCCACCGTTAGATAGGATATCCCACTGTGTATATAGACAAGTACTGATTTAAGCATACCAACCAATAGTTTAAAATTAAATGACTGACCTTGCATTAAAATTAAGTCCATGTGTTTCATTTTTTTATTTAATTTATTTATATGTTTGCTCTAGGTATCCATATAGCTATCCTCATTCCATATAATTTAGTACCAAAAGTAATTTCATCTTTTTGGTTCATAAATTAAAAGAAATCAACTACCTCACTTCGAGAGTTCTCATCGCGAAGAAAATCGAAAACCCTTTTGGGGGGTACAGGAAGCCAGAAAGAAGTTGCTGCACTGAGCACAATACCGGGTGGCCTTCCCGGATCATCTACACTCTTACGGGTCATGACCCTCACATCATCAGCCCCAGTTCCGGAAAGCGTCGTCCAAGTATGAGCAGTTGACGCACTAACACCAGCGCAGAAGCTTATCACCATTCTCTCTGCTAGCTTCAACATACTTTTTCTTCCTTCTTGGTTGGTTATCACTGTGCAAAAATCGAACAGACTCAGCCGAAAATACATGTTCACCTCAAATTTTTAGTAACAATACATTGTTTTTTCTATATCTTATTACCGCCAACATCACCAGTGGGAATGTTTGTTGCCATCGCACTTGCAAGCCTTTCGCATTGGCGATCAAGAGTAGTGACCCAGCGTTTTGCTCCGAATGCATGGCCCGTACTGACTAGCTGCTTGTACAGATTATGAACACCTCTATCATCCACTTCCACATGTTCGACCCATGTAACCTGAGATATACAAGCGCATTAAATACTTGCAATGCATAACAATAAATATTAGAATTATTGTGTACCTTTGAATATCCATTTGGCATCTCCTGAATTAAACATCCAGATGGCCTTCTCCGGCATCGTGCCACTGGACTAGGCCGTAAACTGTCCAAGGAAACATCCACAACTGCCCAGGTCCCGTCGGCATGTTGTTTACAATATCTTACGAAATAGGATTCACGAGTGGGGACAAGTGGAGTTGGCAACTGGAATTCAGCGGTCATCTGGAGAAAAAAAAAAATCGATACCCTTTTACTAACTAAATCGGTTGATTAATTCAGCTGTTAACTATCCTTAAGATAATATGTAAGCAACTTCTGAAAGGTCTTAAGAAATTAGATTCTTAATTACCACTTGCAATGCTCCGTTATAATTCCCGGCCACTCCTGTTGATAGAACCTCCAAAGTCATTGCTCTTGAGACTATGCCAGAAAAAATTGTTGACCATTGATTCTGGAAACCAAACATATATATGAGAAAAAGTAAAGTATCACACTATTCGCATACCGAAAAAAATCTTGGGCTTACCGCATCCATGAGATACTCAACAAGGTTAATGTGATTCATTATAACAACAGCAGTTTCCCTAGAAGCTTCACACTTATAACCAGTTGGTTTTGGGCCGATTCCTCGAGGAAATGCCCTGATGTACTCATCTTCATTCAGTGTGGTTCTTCCATCTACATTATTCATCCATAATGGTTCGCCAATCTGGGCCATTCTAATCAACTCCTCCATTGCTGCCACTGCAAGCTCAATTATCATAGGCTTGTCAGCCTCAGTAGGAGCACTTAATGATCTGAGCAAGTCTCCAGCTCCAAACATTTCCCCTCCAATGCCTGGTTGAGTGCCAAAGTTACATACACCGAGTTCAAGTGGTCGAGGAGGCATAGGACTTGAAATTAGAGGATAGTTCACCACAGGCTTGCCAACGTACTTGGCAGCAATTGCCGAAATGCGATCAATCTTCAGAAAGAAAAAAGAGGAAGTGGGGAAGCAAAGGCGGGAGTCAGTTTAGAAGATTTCAACCTCTACGATGTTACTGGTTAATTAGTTGAGCATTATCTATCAAAAATACTAACCTCTTCTCTCAATCTGACATTTTCAAGCCTCAAATGATGTTCATCAAAAGACATCTCTCCAATAGCAGTCGGTCCCCCACAATTAGGACATGAGGCGTTGCTAAGAGCTTCTCTGTACCTCATGTTCTCAGCCCTAAGTTTTTCGTTCTCAGTTCGGAGCTGCGTGTTTTCACTTCGTTCGTGCTGAGTCTGCGAGAAAGAATGAAATCAAGTCCAAGTAAGCTGAAGAAACCAAAACGAAAAAAAAAGTTTAAGGATCATTTGACTAAAGTAAACTCTTGAATTGTAGTGACCTTAAACTCTTGATCCTTAAACTTGTTTTTATGAACATTATATGCTGATGCAAAATAGGTTAATATGATCATTATATGCTGGTGCAAATAGGTTAATCAAGTGCTGTAAAAGTAATAAAAGTTGTATACCTTCATTTGGGTGCGCTTGTTTTGGAACCAAAATTTGACTTGCAATGGCTCTAGTCCTAATTCACGGCTTAGCTCTTTCCTTTGCTTGTCATCCGGATGAGGGCACTCCTTAAAGAAACTGAGGAAAATATGAAAGCTTTAGCTATTGAGAATAAGACTACTGAAAGGTAAAATGACAACAGATCATCAGTTAAGCATATCTTACGCTTCCATTTCTTGAATCTGATACTGAGTGTGGCGGTGATAGCGCTTCTTTTTGGGGCGTGGATCTTGGTCGTCACCGGAGCCACCTTCATGGTTGTCACTGCCGGATTTGGTATTCGCACTGTCCAATTCTTCTTCTCTGATTCGAGCGGCGTCACTTTCAGGTGTGTTCTGGGTCATGTCCAAATGGTGAAACTGACCTTCCATCATGTTTGGCTGGAACATTATCTACAGATCTTTAAGATTCCTGAAGCTTATGGTTTTTCAATCTAACAACAGAATGGAAAATTTTCCCACTCAAAAGAAAAGCTATAGCTACCAACATATGAGTACGTAGTAGATTCATGGTATATGCGTAGTAGGAAGCTGAAGCGCAAGAATATTAGGTTTTCTAGGAAAAATGGCTCGTGTTGTACCAAAAACATGAGAATATGTGTCTGTCCGTCTCTGCACATCTGTCTTTGTAAAACAAATGGCTTTTACGCGGTTTGCAAATATCGAGAAGGATTTTGCTAGAAACTGGGTAATTAGTGTGGCGAAAGACTAATCGTCAACGTGATACACCATTTTAACTCCCTCACGATGGAATAAATACGAAGAAGAAGAAAACATTTGCTTTCAAGTAAATTCTGCTGAAATGGAATAAATCCAAATCTTCAAAAGGTGCTTCAGAAAAAGGTTAAGAGGTGCGTAAAACAAGGATTCTTTAAAGGAAACATATGGAAAATAATTTAATTCCCAAAAGCAGACCTGAGAAAGAGTAAGCCCTGAAGACGATCCGAACGCACCAAGACTCCCGTTTCTCCCTATCATTGATGGCATGTTTCTCGCCGGAATCATTAGCCCGGCCGGCATAGTATCACCACCCAGAAGCTCTAAGTTGTGTGTTGAACTGGAATATAAAAATATATCCAACTTATAACCAAGTCAACTTTTTTTCTCTTTACGTGATCTTTTAGCTATGACTACTTCAAAGTTCCCTTTAAGAGATGTTCTGGAATGAGGCAGAGCAGATTGAAGTGTGGCTTCTTCTCTTTGTCTCTCTGAAATGGGTCTACTAGTTTATCTCTTAAGAGTTAAACCTAGCTGATACCAATGGAAGAGAAGAAAAAGCGTTATATAATGCTAAGGATAAAGTTGGCAATTTGGGACAGTCCTTCTTCGACAGGAAATAATATGGCTAAATCCCAAATGTAAATATTACAAAACTCGATCCCCACTAAGATCTCGGAGAATCCAACTTTGCCTTCGCGGTCTCCTTTCTCTCTACAGCGTAATCTGCTCTACACAACAAAGACAAGGTAAACAAGGATCAGGAGGAGATGCGAGAAAGATCAAAGAAATGATGCAACTTTTTTTTATATATATGTGAATGGGTGGTCTTGCAAAACCACTCCAATTCTTCAAACTTCTAAAAATAGGTCAGAGTGTGATGCTCTCCCAAGACCTACTTACAAAAAAGATTTGACTTGCCAGTAGCTTACAGAATCAGTTCCAAAAAATGGAAAAAGAAGGGTTTTCTTTGGATCTGGTTTTTCGTATTTACCTCGCATAAAGATACCACTTTTCGGGGTCTTAGCGGTTTAGTTGAGGGTTTTTATATGGTAAGAAGTAGGTCTATATGGCATGCAGTAAAAGACAGAAACAGAAGCGAAAGATTAATGGGAAGAATGAAGAAGAAGAAGAAGAAGAAGAAGGGAGTGGAGAAGAGGAGAGAATGGGATCAGATAGAGAAAAAAATGAAGTGGGCAGCTAGTAGTTATTGCAGAGCGTATTGAGAGGGTGCAATAGCATTTAATGGCGGAGATAGGTGTAATTGCTGAGAGAGAAAGAGAGAGAAGGTAACAGAGATGTGTTCAATTGTCACATAGGAGAGTGTATGGGGCAACGAATGACGGCTACCAAACTCTCCACGAAAATGTTTTGGTTCTTAATTTACCTCCAAATTCTTCCTAATTTCTCCATGTTCATTTTCTTTTAAACAACTTGTAACGTTAAAACTTGCTCAGTTCATCTCCTTTATGTTTCTTCTTCCCCCAGAAGGTGAATGGTTTCAAGAGTAATTAGCATTCTTTGAACAATTGCTTGTTATATATGTGGCTGAAGCCAATGAATGTCTTGATGACTAGAGTCACCTATAATGTTAACTTCTGTACAGAAAAGCATAGGGTTTTCTTTGTTTTGTGGAGTTTTGAAACCTCGAACAGGACTTAACAAATTTCCCTTGATATTACACAGTAATTTATAGAGAATGCGAAGGGTTGAGGGTCCAAAATTTTCCCTTATGATGCCAATTTAGGTTCAAACTTTCCTTCTTTTCCGTCACAATTTTTTCAACGAATTTCTTTTGTCTAACATTGCTAGTTTCCTTAAATAAGAATGTCATATGATGACATATCATATAAATTAGAGAAAATTGGTCTCAATTCAATGATAAAAAATTAATTAGAACTTATATTTTGTCATTATATTTATCTTAAATTAGCGAATCTCATAATCTCTTTTTAGAACGTCCTAATCTTTATCGTTAAGAATTTGAAAACATTATTTGTTTCGTGATAAAATGCAAATACTAACGAAAATGTTTGAAAATAGTTTTCCTATATATAACTTAATTTAGAAAACATCTCTCAAATAGTTATTTGCTTTGGATATTATTTGTTCCCTTAAAAATTATGTCGTGTAACTTAATTTTGAAGACATTATTTTCTTTGCACTTTCCAAACTCGTTGTAAATAGAGAAGAAATTAGAAATTGTGAGATTTCCTTCCAGTAAACAAGGTATATACAGAAAATTTTATATGTAAGTCTTTGAGCTAGTACTGGTAAAAACACAAAGTGTAAAAATGTATATGTATAGCTTAAATAGATAGAAAATTTTAGGTACCCTATGATCTGATATCAACTAAATGGGAATCAATGGCTGTTTCAATAGTTTCTAATGTACGCGTACACACAATTTATTGTAATTGTTGTATTAAACTATTTGATAAACAAATAAATGTTAGGTTTTCTGAATTTAATGAACCCAGTTGAAGAAAATCCATCCCTCTCTTCTTAATTTTTCCATATCTTTTTTCTTTCCGGGGAAACGAACAAAGTTGATCTTTAGTCTTTAATGTTGATATTGATACGGAATTTGGTGTGTCAAGAGAGGATATAATATCCAGTTCAATTACAGAAAGGGAAACACATTTGAATATAATCCATCATCACCCTCTTTGCATTGTATATGCATTTATTGGATGTTCGATAGCTTAAAGGGGTACGTATCAATACATGTGAGCATAAAATTAAAGCGTCACGTTACGGAATCACAGCAATAATAACAACTTTGAATTGCTTGGAAAACGAAATACGCATACACATCTTATAGTCCTTATGTTGACTATATAATATTGCCATTTCTATTACCTAGGAAAAGAATGTCTTTATAATTACTTATTACGGGGCTTTCACCTCATTCTTAAAAGTTTTAAAGCATTCATCATAGCTAATATGCTTGATTATGTTAAAATTATAATTAACACTCCACTTTTACTTCATTCTTAAAAGTTAATTTTACGTCTTATAGAATTTTTACTTCCTTAGTTTCATGCCCCCACCACGCAAACACAATACCCAACCCTCAAGTAATCAAAGTTTCCAAGTTTCCTGCCAAAATAAGCACATACTTACATATGACATAAGTTGTTGAAAATATGATGCAATACCTTTTTTAAGGAAGGTAGGGAGGTAAAGAGGGTTAAACATTCCTCATAAGCCAATAAGCTAACTTCATTTCTTCTTTTGAATTTTATTGCCTACCACATAAACATTCCTCATAAGCCAATAAGCTAACGTCTTTTGAATTTTATTACTTAGCCTTGTGGTTCGCTGGCAAATATGTCTCTTAAAAACTCAACTCCGTACAACTACTGTGAAAGAAAAAGCGAGTACGTGGATTTTATACCTTCTATTCACAGTAAGTACAATCCTTTGGTCTTGCAAGCATGCGTACGTTAAGTGATCCAATGTTACTATAGGTAAAATTTTGCTGAAAGGATCCCGATCATCCTGTTAATATAAACACTTGAATTTGTTTTATTCGATCAAAGTTATCAGAATATAAGACAATTACGACCCAAATTAAACAAACAATGAAACTGTGACTTGGTGCAACACCAACACATAGGTCACCTTTTCTTTCTTTCTTTTTTTTTTTTTTTTCAGAGAACCCAAACTAGCCCCTCTCTGTAAATAGACCACACACCTTTCTCTGCAAAATAATCATTAAATGAGTCTCTGAGCAACTCAGGCTCTGCATGGCAAAGGCCATTTACTACGTTCATGCCTCTCTCGCACGTATTTAATGTATTGACAACCAAACCATTTCATTTGTTCATTTTAAGAAATTTTTAAAAAAATGTTGATTTTTATATAAATATAGAAAGAAAAGGAAAAAAGACAAAATGGGAGACCGGGCAGGGAGGGCAAAAACTTTTCATACCCCAACCCCAGTGGGACCCAACTCAGTAATTGTACTTCGCCCTATTTGGTTGGTGTCAACCATTGTGGGTCCCACTCTAAATGGACGACAACTTGAGTAAAAAGCTGTCCGTTCAGAAAGCGCGTGGGGGCGTTTTACTTTTATTCCAACGTCAGCTTCAAATCAAAAGCGTCAAAGGCTAAAACGACGTCGAGCAATAGGATGGATTACATCCCTCCATTCTAGGGAAAGAAAGCAAAAGTCAAAGATGACGTGCGAGTCACAGCTTGGACCTTAATCATAAAGTATTCCTCGATGATACCTCAGTATGGTTGGCATTATATTATTATCTAAATTGTAAGTTCTTTGTTTTTTAATTTTACTTTTATACTATTTTAAAATATAAAATATATATAATTAATGCTCACGTTTCATAAAATAGTTTTTACCAAAGCACTGAAAGGTCAAACTTAAGCTTTTCTTTTAAGGCGAGATGCTTGTAAGTACCAAATAAATAATATAAAGTACCTTTTTTAATTAAATTTTAAAATATTTTATTTAATTTTGAAAGTGCTTTCCTCTTAATAATTAGAAAATATCTTTCTGATTATGAAAAATAATTTCTAAGTAGATTAGAAATAGTTTTCTAATTGGATTATGAAATGTTACTTATCTAATTTTAAAAAGGGAAATTTTCTAAATTATAATAAGTAAAAGCATAATTTATTGACAATTGTTTTTAATTAAAATTTTTAAAGGAATTAAGATAATTAGAAATAGTTTTCAATTGGATTTGAAAATTGTTTTCAATTCAAATTAAATTTCTATTCGGAATAGAAATTTAATATATTTAGGAATTAATGAGTTTAATTTAAATTAATTTTTTAAGTAGTTGGAAATATTATTTTGGATCATGAAGATCTAACAATAATCAAACAAAGCTTGATATATTATGTATATAATTTGATTATCAATGCATAAGTTGCATACTTTATTTATATGTTTGATATATATATATATATATATATATATATATTGGATATATGTTAAATTGTATGTCTTATATGTGTGATACTGTATAGCAATTTTTTGTTTGATGAGATGAACAAAATTAAATCCCTCTTTAAAATATTAAGTAAATATTTTAAACACGGATGTTGTCATCCATTGTTATAAACTAAACCTGAGTTCTATTTATTGTCAGGCTTATTGAGTAAACTTAAGGCCATTTTAACATGAATATGTTAGTCTTACACAGTAGGTTATACTTAACTAAATTTGTGTGATTTGGATGATCAAACTCATGATTACATGAATTTAGAAACAAGGCTAATAATAACATATAAAATATGTTTTGACAAGAGTTGTCACTTATCAGAACTAGAAGTCACATAAGATGTGATTGATAAAGTTCTTATCTAACTCATTTAAGTTTAGTTGGTTTTTTAAGAAAACTCAATGTTAACTAAATTTAAATGAGATCCTAGTTCACCATAAAGATTAGAGTAATCTTTCTGAATAGTAGTGAAGACTGTTATTTTGAATAAAATAGTGGGATAACCAAATACATGATTAATTATAATTTCATTTGGTAGTCATGGAATATAATCAATTACTTGCTTTTCTTACATTTATTATTATTCTTAGTGGAATTTACATTGTTTAGTATAGTTGGTAGTAAATTATTAAACCAAATTCCTTAGACATAGGTTATATTTGAGAAGAGTTCTCAAAGTTAAATAGAAATGTTATATGCCTATTATGCAATTTTGTTGTAATCCTTGTTGAGAATTCGGTAACAAAGTTTTAGAGATAAGTTAGAATTATATAGATGACAAAATGTATTGACATTTTAAGTTGACTAATGCTTCATAAACTTTGATGACAACATGTAATATGTATGACAACACCATAGTAGCAAAATGTAAGAGGTTGTATGGAGTAAAGCTGAAAGGTGTAATACCTTGATGAAATTGTTTCACTTAATTTAGCCTACTAAAAGTATAAACATACACATCAATTATAGGCTTTGCTATAGTATGATAATGATTGTCATAAGAAGAAAATAATTACATAACTTTTCTTACCTATATATAATATGACAGAGATCATATATATTTCTTATTCATGTTTATGGGTATTTAATACTGAATTTAGATTCAACATTATTATAATGTTCAGTGCATGATAATAAATTGATTGTTAAGTAAAAGAAGTTGGTCCAATTTTATAAAAATAGTTTGTATGTACTAGAACAAAGGAGACTTATGCTTAGCATAAGTGGTAAGAATACAAAGATGGATAATTAAGATTATCCTTTTATCCCACACTGGTAAAACCAACATGATGAGAATCTTAAAGTTGAATACAAGGATATATGTATCGTTTTGGTTATGAATCATATGAAACTTGATAAATTGAAGAATAACCAAATAAACCTTTAATGAAAGGATGATGATAGTATTGAATTGTAAAATTTATACA
>JANZXR010000009.1:1552391-1564306 GCA_027575705.1 Erythroxylum echinodendron
GTAATTCCTACATGAGATAACTTTGGTAATCTCAAGTCTAAGGATCAATTATACAACCATCATAATGAGATAATCCATAGACACACAAGTAATGCTCCATTCGGGATTATCATAATTGGGTCAGTTCAGTGAATTTATTCTCTATTAAGCACCCACAAGTTTGTTTAAGTGTCTCCACACTTTAATCTATGAGATCAATTACTTTCCTCATAAGAAAGAAACAAATATGTGATAGTCTAACAATTTCATCAATACCCCATCTTGAGGAAACAACGACCAAGAACATTTTAGGAATAATATAACAAATCCAATTTAAATCTCATAATTATAATCACATTATAATTTCTAATTTCATAACAATTATTCCAGGGATTTTATCTTTATGATTAATAATTAAATAATTAAAAATACTCAAAGATAAAGAATGCCTTTTTATTGAATAAAACAAATTTTATACAATTAAAATTACAACCAAAATTGGCTTCAAGGGCATACACCAACAATAACTTGCAAAATACTAAACCAATCTTAATAAATCTGATGTCATTAGGAACTTAAGACACATAGGAACAATTGTTTAGAAGAATTTGTTGCCTAAATACCATGTTTTTTAGGTCATAATGATCATAAAAAACTAGCCCAAAAATCTGTCCCGAGAAGAATCGAAAAAATTGCAGGAAAAACGGAAGATTCATGCCTATCACAATCGTGCAGCTCCTATTTTCTTCTTTTACTTATTATAAGCTTTTACATATTCTATAAAGACCTGGACCTAGCATAAGGTATTTTTTATGATGCATTTAGACTAGAATGAAACTTGAATTGAACTTAGTGGATGATGGAGAAAGTGATTAAATATGTGATAGACATGTGATTGATGATATTAGATTTACTAATTTCTTTTATCTATAAACCTAAGTGTAAGCTTAACATACACAATTGATGATGTTAATGGTTAAGTGATGTGATTAGGGGTAAATACCCCAGATAGTCAATTGAGCATACATTGAATATGATACATATACATATGCATGGTTAAAAAATGATACGATTGATCAACTTAGTAATATGTGGATTATGTGTGTTGTATGTTGTAGAAGCACAAGTTGACTGAAAACATCTGTACACTTACGGACCATCAAGGCAATAGCTCACCTAGAGTATATAGTAAGTTAACCTAGATGTGTCAACTCAATTATATGTGCTTTTCTATTTGAGTTATATATGTAGTGAGTGGACTTAGATGTATTTCACTTGTTCAATTTTACGTATCAAACTGTTATTGGTGTGGTTGTGATAATTCTAGACATTGATTGTCCAAGGAAATCATTATTAGGGATCATATTAGAGGTTCTCATTATATGTGAATTTGACTAAATAACTGATACTTAACATTCTTGTTGAATGTTAGAACAAGGTCTAATGATAAATGTGAATGTGAATGGAATGAGTGATGCTCAACTGAATGTTGAATGCTAAACTCTAATCTGATGATTATGATATATGATTGTACATTATGTGAGATGATGCATTTCATGACATTGATGTACATGCTCAGATAAAGGAATTGTGACTAGAGTGACCAACCTGAAATAAGCCCGGTACCTACAAGGGATATAGGTTAGTGCCTGAAATAAGTCTGGTATCCACAAGAAATATGAGTTAGTGCCTAAAATAAGCTCGGTATCCACAAGGGATATGGGTTAATACCTAAAACAAGCTTGTTATTCACGAGGGATATGGGATAATTAATAGGCACTCAGTCAACAAGATAAAAATGAAAGTAGAGTCTCATATGCATTGCATATACATATCTTTACATATATGATGTGAATGGTTGTGAAAAGTTATTAAACTATGTTGACCTAATGTTATGCAACCTTGTATACATGTTGATGATATAAATGATTAGATTACTCTAAAATGATTATATGAAATGTTTATATTCATAATGTGTTTATCAAAATATGTGTATATATATTGTGAATTAAAATACACAATTGGAACATGTGTTATATAAGATCTAATTATGAAAAACATGATATACATTTGAATTTGGTTATTTCTTATAATATTTATATCCTGACATAGGTGAGCACATCGATGATGGTTCACTCACTAAGTTTACATTCTCATTAAAATTGCAATGTTAGTTTTCAGGTATTGAGGAGACCTAATTCCTAAGGCAAACTATTTATGATCTGTAGTTGTAAATCTTAAGAGTTAAGAATGGCTCGAAGGTCTGGTCAACTAATTCCGAGGAGTTTAGTTAGAATGCTTTGGTTCAACATCTAGTTTCATCTTATACACATTATATAGGGATGTGAAAGTTTACATGTTCTATGTTGAGTATGTAGGAACTACGAGCGTAATAACATAATAAATTTTTATGTTTATGAATCAAATGCTTTCAATGAAATGGCAATATATGGTTATGATCTATTTGATGCAACGATAAGTGATGCGACTACTCTAATACACCATTGTTGTGGGTTGTGTGTGCTTAGATGTTCCTCAAAATGTTAGGCGCATACCCTATGAGAGTAGTATATTACAAATAGTCTGAGGAGATTGATATTTAGGAATGTATTGGAAGTGTTTTATTTGCTTCTGAATTCTGAAAGATATCTAAATACCAAACTAAACCAAACATACCAAAATTCCTACCTAAGCAGGGCATGGGGAGGGTAAGATGTACGTAGTCATACCCGCATCTTTGATGGAGATACAGAGACATAATTGTTAAATGCTAGACTTAGGTTCGATGAATATGGGATTTTATTTATGCATCATAAGTAAATGTTATTCAAGGCATATTATGTGATTTGATGCATTACATTAAATGCATTATCAGATAAAGGCGTTGTGACCAGAGTGACCAGTCTGAAAGAGCATTAAGCTTATAATTATACACGTAGAGCTTGGCTTCATGATTTCTATATCTGAATGAGCCCTATATGGGACATTATCTGTATTTGTATCTAAAAGATGCTCAGTCACAACAAATAATAACAGAAGTGGAGTATTATATGCATCTACATTTGTACATTTATGATTATGAATTATATGATTAAGAATCCATTTCTAAAATTGTGAAAATAAAGTGATATGCTACATTTGAGTAATTGATGTTAATATGATTGATTGGGATATATAAGATCTGAAAGAGTATATGAAATATGTGACATTCATTATGTCTTAATGAGATGAGGAATGTTGTGAATTTGGTTATATGTAACATATTTATGTATTTGATGTGAGTGATTCCATGGATGATGGTTAGCTCACCGAGTTCGCAAAACTCATCAAAATTGTAATGTGGCTTTTCAGGTACGAGAGAGGACACCTAGTTCCTAAGTTACTCTAAAAGAATAATTTTGGATAAAGAAATTGCTCAAAGGCTTATCAATTGACGTCTAAGGATTAGTATATTATTTTATATAGTTTACTTATATCATATAGAACTTTTGTATAAAAGATTGTAAACTTTTAAATGTTCTAGTAATGTAAATATTTTTTCTAATGACTACAGTGCAAATCATGTTTGCAATGAAATGGAGAGTAGTAGTTTTTTTTAAGTATTGTGTTATTTTTTATGATACCATATAAGAGAACATGACTATTCTAACATCCCATTATCATAGGATACGTACTTAAATGTCCTCTGGTTGTTCTGGTATATACTCTTTAGTAATGGGGTCTTACATTGCACCTTTTGCTTAGCAGTAAAAATGATCCATTTTAGATAGCTAACCAATCATAAGAAGAATAGTAATTAGTTAACAAATGTAAGATTCTGCTCTATACAACTTTTGAGTATCTATATTGAAAGAATAAGTGATCCCTATCTTCTACAACTTCTTTTCATGACACACATATAAGTTAAATAAGCCAAACCATATATTCTTAGCTCAGATCCTATTCTCGATAACTAACCAGATGCATATTGAGCCTTTCTAATTCAATGAGTGCTTCCATAGGAGGATGAACCAAGGTAGATTCTCTCCCTCAGCTTGGAATGGCTTATAGAATGATTTATTAGTAAATACTATAATAGGATGAGGTTTTTAGGTGAATGTGATGTTGGATCCTGTTTCCGGAGCCCACCATTCATGAGTCATACTTGAGCACCTTACCTTATAGGGTCCTTTTGATGGAACCTCATTAGCCAATTAGGCTCGTCTTCCTTCTTATAACATCCTAAAATTTCTATAATTTGAATACTTTTTTTTTTAACTCATGCTCTGATACCACAACTATTAGACCCCATTTTCGAAGTCGAACCGGGGTCTAACATTCGGAGTCATCATAAGACGTGAGCGCAACACTCTGAAGGGTTCTTATAACATCCCAAACATCCATAATTGAGCACTTGATAAACGACAATCCATTCTTATGTTCAATCCTTAATCGTCACCCTAAACACATTGCTAAAGTTATCTCTTACTTTCATAGCCAACTAAGTACATTTTAAGTTCCATTCAAGCCTAAATGTACCATAGATAAGCAATGATAAGCGCACAACTTATAAAAATATATATGGTTTGGCACAAAAAGAGTAACTTTCACTAGGGATGTCAGATTGAGATTATTTAAGAACGGTTTCGAAGAGGACTTCGACTTCTATAACTTCCATGAAGACCCCTAGGAGAGATTTTGCTATCTAGAGGGTCAAAAATTTGTACATTTTTAAAACTGTCTCGAGAAGGTCTGCCTAATGGACATATGTCCCTTCAAACGGACATGAACTGAGTTGGGACACAATTAAACCCAAGATGGCTGGCCTAGAGGACATGAAGTCCCTCTAAAGGGATATGAACTGAGCAGAAGCACTGGAATACCCAAGAAGGTTCGCCCAACGGATAGTTTTGGGTTAAATTTCATATTTCCAACTCCTAGAAGCTATCATGACCCATCTTATGCATATCTATCATTCTTAACTTGTTTTCCTTATCATTTTCACTTCCATTTTAATTTAAAACATCTACAAAACACGTTATACAAGATCATTGATCATAACCAACAAAACTTCATTCATACTTAAACACATTCATCCTCAATTGTTGATCATGTCAAATAATTCTTCAAAATTCAACACATATTCAACTCCTTTTATCACTTCATTTCCTCTTTAACTCATCACATTAATTCTTCCCCTTAAGAGATCACATTCTCTCATTCTATTATATCAAAATAGAACGCTGTAAAATGTCCTGCATGCCTTCTATGCAACATCACCACTTAAAATGCTCATATCTCTCAACTCCAATACCCAAAATTTACATACTTTATAGAGTTAGAAAGCTAAGAGGATAAACTACAACTTATGAGAAGAAAATCGGCCTATATTAATACAGTTTTTCCCCTGAAGTCAAAACACAGATTTTACCAATATGAAATACTTGAAAATGCAATCTATAAACTTTGAGAGTCATGAGCAAAAACACAATCATATTTCGTTAACATCAAAGGAAAATAGTTTTACAATGCTTTAATGGGCATTTTAATCTAAAAATACAACATACTCATGATTGATACTTAAAATGCGGCTAAAACGTTGAATATTCCTACACTAACTTAAAAACAAAAAGATGCAAATTTGGAGTGATACCTTGACTCTCTCTTACTCGATCTCTTGCTTGTCACCTGAAGATGGGGAGGAATGGGAGTGATCTTACAAGCTCGTGGGTATAAGTTTATAAAGGAGAAACGAGCAAAACCATTGAAAATATCCATTTCTGCAGTAAAATGCTTTGCAACCATAAATATGTATTTCCCAAATTCTCAAGCTTGTCAAACACATCATAATCAACATAAGACATGTATTCATCAAACTTGTCATAAAATCATAAACAACTTAAGCACACATAATGGTTTGTGTAGTCCATATACATGAGGGAGTTCCTGCAAATCTCCGATGAACTTGAGGGAGTTCTTGCGAATCTCTGAAAACATGAGGGAGTCCGTGAAGGAGCTCCATGCCACTAGTAGGCAGGCAAGAGAAGCCTTTAACATGGTTAACATGCACGTGACATTCTTGAATGGACCACCACAAACCCACACAAACATGAATTTCATATCTTGTAAACATCTTGCCCAAAAGACACATTTTGAAAATCATTTCGAAAACATGATTTCCATAAGCATGATATTTTTCAAATACAATTTTCATCATCATTTCACAAATCATCATCAAGATTCATATACCAAACATGTAGCAAATACTTCAATCATTCAAGAGGCAATAAATGCAACATTTATAAAACAATTGAAATCATTTAACTTTATTGATTGTAAAATTTCTTATGGCTCATTAACTCAACTATAAACAAGTAACCCACCTTGAATTCCTTGATTAAAAGTTGCTCAAAAATGCCTTTCCTTCTTTCTCCTCTTGCCTCACTTGCCTCCCTTCAACACTAACAAAATTCTATTCAAAAGTGCATTCCAATTGGAAAACCCAAAGAAACCTATGCATGAAATTGATCATAGAATGCTTATACCCATGCATTTCCTAAGCTCTTTGAACCAAAACTCATCCAAAAATCCAAAAGATTAAACATCAACTTACCTTAAATCTTCACCAAACAAAGAATTTCTTAGCTATAATTAAAGCTCTTCTCTTCATCTACGTTGTTCTCTTCTTGAACCACCTCAAAATCTCTCTTAAAAGCTAAGAAATGGTGGAACCCTAACCTTTCTTCTTCTTTTTCTCTCTAATTGCTAACTCTCTCTCTCATTTCTTTTTCTTTCGTATGTTTTTCTCTTCTTTCTCTCCCTCAATTTCGTTTTTCTCCTTCTTAAAAGCAAGACAATACTTTTCCTTTTCCAATTTTGCCCTTAATGAGTGGTAAAAGTCATTCCTACCCTTCCTTATATGCTTTGCATCTTTTATCCTTAAGTTATCTCCCCAAAATGCCCTTCATGCAATCTTACTACCTTAACACTTTAATTTATTTAATCTATATCATAAAATCTTACTAATATTAACATAATAATTAACTCCACAACGTAAATCCATAAAGACCTCATAATTAATTTAAATCATGCTTATTCATCAAGAAAAAAAGTTCGGGGGCCAACATGTGTCCTCCCTATACCAATGGTTGATTTGAGGGAAACATTACACCAATAAGTTAAATCCTCTAAATTCATCAGTCTATTGTCTATGAGTCATACTTGAACAAACTTTAGTATTGAGAAGAAGTCTGTTTATAGGATGGGATAATTCACTCCTTTGGATTAGAGGACTATACTCGGACTAGTTATGAAATCAATCATAAGTCTCCTCTCTATTTCCCAGAACATGCTTGATCGAAAGGTATACAACATTTCTTAATTTCAAAATTTGTAATAAGAACCAAGAGAATTGTAACACATCACTACTATAGAGCATATGCCTAAACATCTAAAGGACATTAAAGAACATAAGCTAAGAAAAAAGCATACCAGAGCAATTACATTAACTTATTAAGCTCTTAACCAATTAATTAAGAAACAATCTAGGAGCATTCTCAACCTTTATCAAGTCCAAATATACCAATTTAGGGTGAAATTTTTCAGCTTGTTCAACATGTACACAAGGTTGAAATTAAAATTCCAAAATTTGTTATCAACATCACTAATGCGTGTAACTTTACTACCTTCAATACCTCACAAGTTTAACAAGCTTAAAGAGAAGAGAACCAGAACAAATTGAAAGAGAAGTTTAAGCAAGTAGCAGAAGATTATGACTCTTATATTCACAATCTCAAGGTTTGAATAGGCCAACTTTCCAGGGAATTTTGTAAGCAAAGCTGGAAAACTATTTGTGCAACATGAAAGTAAATTCAGTAGAGTCATATCAGGCTATCATACTTAGGAATGGGGTAGAGCTAGAAGAACTAGCGAGAAATCAAACTAGACCCTACCTTATAAAAGACCAAGAAATCAAGAAAAGGATGACGAAAAGAATGCCAACCCTCCCTTTTATTCACTAGTTCTTGACATACCATATGTGAACATTGAAAAATCTTTAACAGATGTCCGCGAAAAGCACCTTATCCTTCAAATTAATGACAACCAAGTGACATTCAACATGAATGATGTTTAGTAGCTCATTCAGGATAATTGATGTGTTCGAATCTTCTGAAGAATAAGAGGACAAAGAATAGATGACAATAGACGTAGAGTTTCAATAAGCGATGAAAGTTTTTGTTTGTGAAGAGAAAGAAGCAGAGGAGACAATGGTGATTACTCAAGAAAGAGAGAAAGTTACTTTCTTACAGGACACATTGTTGGATTCAGTGGAAGATTTAGGAATTTTTTTATTCCCCAAACAAAAGTTTATAAAGACAGAAAAAGGATAGGTCTAGAGACTCAATGGAAGTTGTTCTAACAAATGTAGTTGACTGCCTTGCATTAGTAAAGTAAAGTAAAGTAAAGTAACTGAAAGAATCCTTCCGTCAAAACTAAAAAAAAGAGAAAAGGAAGATTTTTTTATTTCTTTTCAAAGTCCTAGAACTAGAAAAAAATTCTTTTTCAATTTATCAAAAGCAAAAAAAATGGGTCATCAAAAAAATATTTGAAACCTTTTATATTAGGTAATCCAGTATCCTTATGCATGAAGATAATCAACTCAGTCATTGTGGTCGGACTCTATTATAGATTTCTAACCACATTCTCCATGGGACCCTCTTATCTCTTCCTTCTCTGAGCTCGGGTTATAGAAGAAGGAGAAGAAGGAACCGAGAAGAAGGTATTAGAAACAACAAGGTTTATTACGGGGCAGCTCATGATGTTCATATCGATCTATTATGTGCCTTTGCATCTAGCATTGGGTAGACCCCATACAATAACAATACCTAATATTACATATACATGTACATATACATGTTTTTCTGCCATAATGTAAACCCACTATTCGTGTCTTAGATTCAACGAAATTCTCAAATTCAAATCATTTTTTTGAAACATCCACAAAGGAAAGTTGGCTTCTATCCATTATATAGAATTAATATTTAGTATAGAATTAATATTTATATATTCAATTTAAATTGAATTTATATAATATATATATATAATAATTTAGAAATCTAAGGAAATCTATTAAAAAGAAAGAAATAAAATTAAAAATCAAATAAAAATATATATTCTATATGGATATATGGAAAAATATTCTATCTGGTTCAGTTTAGATGTAGGATACCTATCCAGAAGTTTTTGCAACTCCATCATGTATGATGGAATCATCAAAGATTTGAACTTTTCGAGCTCTGTCTGTAACTCACTAGAGGCTCAGGAAAGGGAAACATAGAGAAGATGTGTGCGAACGAGAGATCCAGCAACAAGAAGAAGGAAAAGGATTGAATAGAGGAACTCCAGAACATTTGGCGATATCAGATGGGTCGATATCAATGGTGTCTCATTTTATTTAGATTTAGATTGATATATTAAAAAAATTAGATTTATAGACTCGAATACTATTATAATACTATAATAGTATATATAAACTACTATAATGAATAAGTCATGAATAATGAATATAAAATCTAAATAACGAATCAAAAAATATTATGGAATCACGAAACACGGAAAGATCCTTCGAATCGAGTCATATCATTTCGTTATATTAACAATTTCAAAAAACTGTTCATACTATGAGCATAGTATGTTGGCAGTCGGGAAAATGTGTCCCCATCGTCTAGTGGTTCAGGACATCTCTCTTTCAAGGAGGCAGCAGGGATTCGACTTCCCCTGGGTCAAACTTTCAATGAAATGGGGAATAAAAAATTCCTAAGTCTTCCACTGAATCCAACAATGTGTACTGTAAGAAAGTAAGTTTCTCTCTTTCTTCAGTAATCACCACTGTCTCCTCTTCTTCTTTCGCTTCACAAACAAAAACTTTCATCGCTTATTCAAACTCTAGGTCTATTGTCGTCTATTCTTCGTCCTTTTATTCTTCAGAAGATTCGAAAACATCAATTATCCTGAATGAGCTACTAAACATCATTCATGTTGAATGTCACTTGGTCGTCATTAATTTGAAGGATAAGGTGCATTTCGCGGACATATGCTAAAGATTTTTCAATGTTCACATATGGTATATCAAGAACTAGTGAATAAAAGGGAGGGTTGGCATTCTTTTCGTCATCCTTTTTCTTGATTTCTTAGTCTTTTATAAGGTAAGGTCCAGTTTGATTTCTCGCTAGTTCTTCTAGCTTTACCCCATTCCTAAGTATGATAGCCTGACATGACTCTATTGCATTTACTTTCATGTTGCACAAATAGTTTTTTGCACTTTGTTTACGAAATTCCCTGGAAAGTTGGCCTATTCAAACCTTGAGATTGTGAATAGAAGAGTCATGATCTTCTGCTGCTTGCTTAAACTTCTCTTTCAATCTCTTCTGGTTCTACTCTTTCAATCTCTTCTGGTTCTCTTCAGAACCAGAACAGATTGAAAGAGAAGTTTAAGCAAGTAGCAGAAGATTATGACTCTTATATTCACAATCTCAAGGTTTGAATAGGCCAACTTTCCAGGGAATTTTGTAAGCAAAGTTTGGAAAACTATTTATGCAACATGAATGTAAATTCAGTAAAGTCATGTCAGGCTACCATACTTAGGAATGGGGTAGAGTTAGAAGAACTAGCGAGAAATCAAACTGGAACCTACCTTATAAAAGACCAAGAAATCAAGAAAAATGATGACGAAAAGAATGCCAACCCTCCCTTTTATTCACCAATTCTTGATATACCATGTGTGAACATTGAAAAATCTTTAGCAGATGTCCGCGAAATGCACCTTATCCTTCAAATTAATGACGACCAAGTGACATTCAACATGAATGATGTTTAGTAGCTCATTCAGGATAATTGATGTGTTCGAATCTTCTGAAGAATAAGAGGACGAAGAATAGATGACAATAGACATAGAGTTTGAATAAGCTATGAAAAATTTTGTTTGTGAAGAGAAAGAAGCAGAGGAGACGATGGTGATTACTGAAGAAAGAGAGAAACTCACTTTCTTATAGGACATAATGTTGGATTCAGTGGAAGATTTAGGAATTTTTTTATTCCCCATTTCATTGACAGTTTGTTAGAAACAAGGACATTACTGAGCTGAATCGATTTTCTTAACTTTATTAATATTATCCTCTGATCATTTTGCAATTTATAGCTTACTCACAGGCTACAAAATTAATGCTAAACAAGAAGGGTGGAAGCAAGCTTCTCATAATTGATCCTAGCTAAGTTTTAAAGGATTAACGTCAAGCTAATGACCATAAATTAACATGTTTAGTAGTTAGGTTTAAATTATTGCGTAGTTAGATTTGTTTTAAATTTTAAAATAAGTTCTTAATAATTTGGAATGATTTGGAGCGCTAACTCTCTCACTCTTTTTTTAAAGCAAGTATAAGATAGGGCAGTAATCATGGGCATGAAGCACAAGTGATCTCCACCTCCATTACCATCAGCACCTCAACATGACGGTTTCGTGATATAACCCTTTTCTTTTCATTTTTTTAGTATTTTCTTCTTATGTTTTTCGTATATTGTGTTTATTTCTCCCAGGTGTGTTTATGTACCCTTCTTATATTGAGTACAATGTGTTGTTTAAATATGGGGAGGGTTGTGTGTTTTTACCTTAAGTGTGAATTTTGCATACTGTATGATAATTATCAGGTTGCATTATGTGAACTGTGTGAATGTGTCAATGGCTTAGATGAAGTGAAATTTATTTAATTTTGAACATAGTCTATTAGGTTGTAAATAATCATTAGCCTGCAAAAATTAGTGAATTAGGGGTTTTTGGATGAATATGCAGCTTAATTAGGATTTAATATAAATTTAGCACCTTATAGGTTGTCACATTCATTCATAATTTGAGGCCTTTCAACTTAAGTAGCTTAACTAGTATTTTTCATAGAAATGAGTAG
>JANZXR010000009.1:1570523-1597769 GCA_027575705.1 Erythroxylum echinodendron
TGGCCAATAGGTATGAGACTGATCTTTGAAGATTGGACCGATCGGCCTGTGGGTCATTACGACTGGGCTCGGGCCCATCACGACCGACCCGACCAATCTTTTTTTTTTCTTCCTCAGCAGGCTGTGCCGAATAACACTGTCTAAAAGCTTAAGCCACTTGATTGGCTTATCAATAAAGTTAAAAGCTGGAAACGTTGGAATTGGACTAACTTCTTCCCTTTGCAGGCTTAAAGACACTCGAAACGGTTTATTCTAAAAAAAAAAAGTTTAGAATCGGAGGGAAATTTCATTAGTCGGAGCATACTACAATTATCAGCATAAATATGAAAGTTTAGTGAGCAAAGGCACAACATTGCAGACACGTCTTCTCCAAAATTTGCCTCTACATTCTATCTGTTTTCATTAGCAGTTGTTCTTCAAATCGTGATTATTCACTCCGGTGACTGTTGAAAAGTCGGGATGAGATCCGATTCTGCATGTAGCGAAATGACAACAAAACATTTATGTTTTAATTTTATCGAAAGCTAAGATTATTTAAATTATGTAACATGATTAATATATAAACATAATAAAATTTAAATTTTAATTCGTACCTTATTATTAAATTTTACGTTCTTTATTTTTTACGTATTAAGTTCCTAAATATATCAGAAACGGATATATATTAAAAACTTAAATAATATTTATGATTAGATAATTGAAATTCTTCAATTTATCTTTAATTGTCTAACTGAATAATTTATATATATAGATCAAGATTGATGTCTAATAACATATCATGACTATCGAAGTATTTAGGATGTTCAAATGATTTTGACTAACCTTTTCGTGCAAAATTTTCTCATATAATTCAATCATTTCATCATAAATGTTTTGATTAGACGTAGAGCATGAAATTAATGTATACTTTATTAGAGTCCAATCGTAGTAGTTCTCTATCATTAGTAATCGATTCTATTGCTGACATTTGAAAGTCATTTTTAAAGTTTCATTCCAACTTGGCTAAGGAGTTTTTAATCAATACTAATAAAGAACAATGAAACATTCTTCTTAATTACTTTATGATGATGAATTCAATATTGATAATTCAATAATCTCCATATAATCCGTGATATATCTAATCGTTATTGATTGAACTACCCTTGAATAGAATAAGTAATATCAAAATATAAAATATCTATATGAGATAATTTGGTGATTTCAAGTCAAATGATCACTTATACATTCGTCATAACAAAAATTTATATAAACAGACAAGTAAAGCACCAAATGGAATCATCAAATGGTTAGTTCAGTGAACTTATTTTCTAGCAACTCTCTACAATTTTTTTACGTATCTCCACACTTAAGTCTATGAAATCAACTACTTCCCTCATAAGGAAAAACATAACATATGTTAGTCTTTTTACACTCTACATTTTTGACATCGGTGTCCATCATTTTAACACAATACACATTGGGTGCCACCTGATCCTTTTATAGGATCTATCAGGAATTTATTTCCCCAGACTTAGCGTGTAACGTTTTTCGTTTGCTTCCCTTAAAAAAAATGTCTAGTCTTGATATAACAATGATTTAAAAAATTAGAGATAATATAGAAATCATATTCTTCTCTAACTTTGCTCCTTTTCCTTAAAAAGGTAGAAATATGAACTGAAATAAATTCAATTCACTTTATGATCCTTCAAACTTCAACCCATAACACAAAATTCAATTCCATAACAAAAAGAACATATCCAAGATAATATGCTTTAACTTTTAAACATATTTATACCCCTTATTAATTAGCATAAAATTAAACAAAACAAGAGCATTTAGAGCTTATTCGAAAAGTTACCTAGTCTTTTAATGTGAGAGTAAACACCTTATTATGAATACCTCTGGCTACTCAACTACGTCACTATCTCAAATGGATACTAGCACCACTCTTTAACTTCAACCTTTTTATGAGTATGAAACTAGTAAAGTGAAATTATTTATTTCTTTTACTTATGTATAACAACAACAACAATAACAATAACTTAGTAAAAATCTTGCTAGACACAAGGTGTGGGAAGGTCCAGTGTATGTAACCTTACCCGTAGCTAGTAGAGAGTTAGTTTTCGAATAACCCACAGAAATAGGAATAAATAAATAAAATGAAAGTAAAAATAAATATAAAATAAAAATAAAGTACTAAAAATAGTAGTTATATCAGCAAAAACAAAAACAATAACAACAACAACAACAATAATAATAATAATTAGGAGATTAATAATAATAATGTGGGATAATAAAAATGCTCAAAAGAAGTCACAAGCACTTGATCCTCGTGGATTTAAAACAAAGAATATCATAATGCTCATTAAATATAATAAAAATGCTCAAAAGAAGTCACAAGTACTTGATGCATTTGGATTTAAAACAAAGAATATCATAATGCTCATTAAAAAGTATTCTCTAAATTTTGTAAAGAAAATTAAATTCATTTTATTCACCAATATTCATAACTAGTTACAAAGAGACTCCAATCATCAAAACAATCAATCATCAAAACAATCAAACTTATAATGAGTTATCTCTAATTGTATGCTTTCAAAGAAAATAAAATTTCCAAAAATTTCTTCCTTTAAGAATGTCTTAATAAAATTGATAAGCTTGAGTATGTTATATAATTCATAATCCTATAATCCCTCCTCCACACTTAAAATAAACATTATCCTTAATGTTTCAAGCATATAGGATTAATAAATAATGAAAAGGGAAAAGGAAATATAATAGAAGACTTAAACCAACTTGATTTAAGGCAAATGATCTAAGTCTAGAAGAAATTCTATTCCATTGATGTGTGAATTTGAATTTTGGAGAGATGGAAAAATGTATGTAAAAGGAAAAAATTACCACAATATATACACTTTTGATCAATAATGTTAACAAAAATTGAAAACAAAAGTACAAGAGTGAAATTAAATCAATTTTATAGAGGATGATGAATCATATGGTACTATCTCCTGCTAGTCTACAAAGTTAATGAAAGAAGTCATTTTCATTAAGCTCCCAATGGATGACTTAGTAGATATTGTTTGCATCTCATCATGATCATATATATCTATATCTCCTGCATAAATATTTGTCTTCTCTCATAATGGTGTGGTAATCTCCTCCAACTCTCTAATATGAACATCCTTCTCTTTAGTTGGGTTTACAATATCTCTGGCCTCCTCTTTTAACATACCACTCCTATAGAGCATAAGCCCGAACATTCCAGAGGATATTCATGAACATACTTGATGAAAATGGTACATTAGGACAATCAAACTAACTCATTAAAGGCATCAAACATATCATAAGCATTTTAAGTGTTCAATTATTCACATTTTATTCACAAACATAAAAGCCACATGTCATTACAATTCACAATCCACATATACATTACATAAAATTTGTTTAAGTTCAATCTCAGTACTAAAAATATAACATAAAATGGGATGCTAATACTCAAGACATCTATCTAGTTTCCTCAGATTCAACTGATCAGACCTTTGAGCCATTTTGGTCCCCAAAATGTAAATGCTAGACTTCTACTATATCACCTTAGTAGTTAGAACTTCCTTGAACCTGAAAAACGATGTTGCAATTTTGATGAGATTGCGAACTTGGTTAGTGAACTATCATCGATGTATTTACTCAATTCAGATAACAAAAACAAGTATATCAAAGTTTATAATACTGCCACAAGCATATGCATATCACAACACATCATCCATTAACTTCAACTGTAATTCACTATTTTAAAATAATTCAATAATACATTTCAATGATGCATGTAGGGATGTATATGCAAATGCATATGTATTTCCATTTTCATTTCTGTTTTGTTATGACCAAGTGCCTATCAACCCAATTTACTGTCTCATATTTTTTGTGGACACCGAGATAATTTCTAGCCTGTATCCATTGTGGATACCGAGTCCATGTCATTTGAGCCTGAGGATCTTTTTCACAATCTTGAGCTCAAAGCTCTTTTCCCATATCAGTCACTCTGGTTATAACTCCTTTATTTGTTCATGCATTTCAACATGATGAGATGCATCATTTCATATGCTATGTTTTCATTTCCTTTCATTTTTGTGTACTCATGTTATATATATTAAACTCCTCGGATCTAGTCTGACATTTATCAATCAATTGTATACATGTTTCATATTAACGTACAATTCATACATAAGCACATATAAATGAGTTTATACATCTAAGTTAACTTACAGTATGCTCCATAAAAGTTATTGCCTCGATGTTTCGGCAATGTCTGGATATTGATGGTCACCTTGCACATTTATCATCATGCAATACACACATAGTTCACAAATAACTAATTTGTTTAATCATATGAATATATAATCATGCACATGTATATGTGTCATGTTTCAATGCATGAACAATTGACTTTCTAGTTTGTATTGTTATACAAATATGTTGACCATTCAAACATTATAGTTTGTATAACATTAGTTTGCAATCAACTTTATACCTTAAGTAAGCTTGATTTACTCCAAATTCATCAATTAAACATTCACCACATTGTTCTAGCAATATATATCTATACAATTACCTAATTCTCATTCATAATACCTCATGTTCTTCAATGCTCATTCATTCATGCCTAATACACATTACTCATATCCTTAAGATCATGTTTGCATTTATAAGAATACCTTTATTAAAATAGTACATTCTTTAAGTTATGGCATCAATTAACCCATACTTATCATGCTCTTAACCAATTAATCAAGCAACAATCTAATTTATTCCAAGCCTTAATCAAGAGCAAATAAACCAATTTAGAGTGACTTTTCCTCAACTGGTTCAACATGTATACAAAATAGAAATTATCAATTCAGAACTAGGCCCACGATCATGACGAACCTCACCATGATTGTGATATAAGGCAAGTAATCAGGCCATTATCATGCACTAAGGGCCATGATCATGCATAGTCTTTCTTCCTCAATTCTCTACGAATTTCACATACTTAGAGACATCACTACTACTTGAGTTTTTCCATAATTTATGTCCTATAAAGCTACTTCATTTTATATTAGTCTAGCTTCCATATTGGTTACATTAAATCCCATAAAAATCTACTCATTTGCTTCATTACCATTCATTTTATACTATCATAAATGTAGTCCTAACTTTTCCAGATTTGAAAACACTTCATTAACACCTATCTTTAGATTAATTCATCATCAATTATACTTAAAATCCTAACTTAAATCATCCATTTAACAACTCATAAACCAATTTTGTCATGCATCTAAAAATATAACAGAATATACCCCTTTCATTCATCACTTTCTAGCATAATGTCAACACCAATACCATATTCAATCTATCCCTAATCATTCATCATAATTTTTGCTAACACATGCCACAAAGATTAGTATTTCACTTAATTGTTCAACTCAAATTCCACCTTAGTCTATCAAGCCTATTTTGCCTCATATGCATGCAAGATCATCTCAAGAACAAGCTAGGAGTAGGATGGTTTCAGCAAAGACAAGAAGATAATATTAAATACAACAATGATTTGCTTCTATAACTATCTTTATAAAGGATTTTTGCATGGATTTTGGTGTGGCAATTGAACAGAATTTAGGCATAAACACAGATACGTGAGGGAGAAGTAAATTTTGATAGTGAGAGGAAAAAGAAGGAGAGAGTTTCAGCAAGAATCAATAAGTGGAGACAAGTGCCCTTAAACTTATCCTCCACTCATACCACACGACACACACATGGCAAAGCCTCTTCACTTGTTGTTTTCAAGTGTCTAGGCTAGCTTCATGTCCTCTCTTTATACTACCAAATGTCACTTAGTTCCTAGGCCATTTGTCACTCATTCTACTGCCATATGTCACTCAATTTATAGGCTTAGTCATCCTAAATTTTCACATGTCAATTGTCTTGCTACTTGAAAATTTTCCTAGTCTGAATGTACATTTTAATCCATCAATCTTTCAATTGTGGAAAATAACTACAAATTGCTAACTGTAATCCATTAATTCTTTTTATTGGTAAGTCAAAATAAGACATTAGAAATGCACAATCATGTCATAATTATCTAGAAACTTTCATACCCTGAAACATGTCAATTGAGTGCAATTTTTCTAAATCAACATTTATGTGTGTGTATGCTCATATTATGCATATGAATGAAATTATAAAATCATATCCTAGATGAACCAAATTTATTCTAATATGACGCAATTCAATAATCTAACATTTTAATCCTTCAGTAGGCTTGGAAATTGGCTATTACACCTCTATCACCAATCTATAAACCTTCAGCTTTAAATGCTAGGTCTTCATCTCCTCAAGCTTTGCAGGTCAAACTAGTGGAGATGAATAGTCCCCTTTTAGATGGTGTGCTATCCTCACCATTATATCACTTAGCCAGTGTATGTAATGCTCCTGGTATAAAGATATAGATGGCTGGGCTGACTATGGTGTGGTTCAGTGTGGAGGTGGAGATGTCTTTAGTATTGCCATAGCAGTTTGGTCCTCCTATGTAGGAGCTTTATTTATAACCATGGTGGGCCATCAACGAGCATAAAATACTATTCTTAATCATCAATGTAAAGCTCCACCATGCAGATAGGCTATAGAATCTCCATCATGATAGGTATGGGAGTGGCTACTATTATAATATTGATCTTATCCAATGACAGTCCCAGTACTCTTTCGAGTATTGTAATTATTAAGCTATCACTGATAATGGCAAAGTTTGCCTAGTTTAGGTAGCTATAAACCAATAATATGAAGGAGATACCAAAGTATGTCCTTTGCCTCTAGCACATGTAGAAGATCAGGAAGAGGTCCCTCCAACTTATCATACCAGCGCTCTCCCTCATTGTGCAAATAGAATTTAACAAAAGCTTATGTATATACCTTGTTATCAAAATGCACGATAACAATCGAAGGAGATCTTGCTTGGTGTTGAGGTCCAAGTACATTCCTCTATATAATGCTTGGTATGTAGCCCAAATTAATTATAACTAAGATTATGGCCCATACCTTCTAACTTGAACTTACAAATGGTGTCGTCTTCCCATGATCCGTTGGTGTCATTCAATTTTAACATACATATAAACTTAAAAGTTAACTGTTCATAGGCTAGCCCTCTAATACCAAAGAAATCTAACCACCTATCGAATAATATGATCTATCAAACATCATTAGATAAGTCCACCTCTTGTATTACATCTCAGTCTATAAATTGGGGTGCCTTGAACAACCTCGTCTATAAGGATCGTAATGGTTCGGGCTGAGCTAAGCTTAACTAGTCTTGAGTCTTATAAAATTATATATGCAAGCACAGATCTAAACTGAAGCCTGATTGAGCTTAAGCCTGATGGGGCTTGGTCATCTCAAAGCCTAATTAGCATTGATTATATTTTTAATTTTTATAAATTAAAAAGATGTCATTTTAATTAAAAAGAAATCATTTAATATGAAACTTTTGAGCTTGAGTTTAAAGCTCAAAATTTAAACAAAAATGCCTAAGCTTGGCTCGAAGCCTAGTTAACTCAGGCTGAATGGATTTTTTACCATCCCTACTTGTCTAGAATGACTAATATATCTTATGATGCACCTCTATATCAAATTGGAGCAATAAATGGTCTAACTACTTATATGACATCTATGGTAGTTGTGGTATAGTTAATGGTGGTGGTAATGGTGCCTATGGTGCCTGTGGTCTCCTTGGGGCATATGTCTTAGTAGTTATCACTCGCGAAATATAAGTGAAAGAATCTACTCTGGCCTTCATACGAGGGGGAAACATTGTAGAGATCCTAAGTCAAGGTTATTGTGTTCTCGCCATAATATAGAGTCTTGAAGAAAAACAAGTTTTAAGTGAACACTAAAAAGGTTACTTTTAGGACAATGAATAGATAAGTGTAGAGTAATTAAATGTGAAACGAAAATAATGCAACACTGAAAAAAGTATCGAACTCTCCTAACAAATGCATCCTAATCTAGAAACTGTACCATCTTTATATTTTAAATGAACTAAACCAACCAAATAATTCATGCAATCATCTTTGACTATAATTAACAAATATAGTTCATGATTAATTTAGATAATCTTCCTAGTGCCCTAAAATTAATATTTAATGGATTTTTTATCATTAATAATCACAAAACATAATGTATAACTATAAATAATCCAATACACTTCAAAATAATGAAATTAAGGGTGCAATGGGGAAAATACCTAGATGTTGCTAAAAATATGGTGAAGAAAAGGTGAAATAAGCACTAAATTATACTAAATATGGTTGAGTAGGGCTTAGAGGATTAGAAATAACTTTAAACAAGGCATTTACACATTATTGTGTAGGGTTCATGTACTACAAAAACACATGTACATGTTAGATTATAGAGGAACTTTTTATAAACTTTTGAGGTCTTAGAATTTTTAAACTTTTCAAACATCTTAAAATTGTTTCTTTTGAAGATAAGATTGTCCATATAGATATAAACAAATAATAAATCATCTTTATCCTTTTATCCTTTTTAATATAAATATCATATTCTTATAAGCATCTAGCAAAACCATTCATATAGAAATAACTATGGATTTAGCTATTGTAAGATCTTAGTGCTTATTTAAGTCCATATAATGCCTTTTTTTTTAACATTTTGACACTTTTTATCTCCTTAGCCTTAAGCCATATATCCCATTAGATTCTCAATGTACGCTTTTTCCTCTAAATAACCATTAACGAAAGCTCACTTAACATCCAATTGATGAGTTCTCCAATAATTTTGTCTAGTAAGATATATTAATAAACACATTGTTACCAAGTGAGCAATAAGCGCGAATACCTTTTCATAGTCAATACCTTGCTTTCGCTTGTACATTTTGACAACAAGCCTTGCCTTATATCTCTTTTTTTTTAACCTTTTACATTTTTCTTTATTTTTACAAACATTTGATTCTAATGGCATGATGACCTCTCGAAGGAGAAATAAGTTCCTATGTATCTTTCCTTTTAATGGTTTGAATTCCTTCATTGATTACCCGAATCTACTTCTCATTCATACTGGTATATTCAAAATTGAAAGCTAAATAACGACACATAGGCAAAACAAGTTAGAATTATCACAAATCCTTTGAAGTCTTCGATATCCTTAAGGTCTCAAGCTTGTTGGCAAAGTTATGGTCGATGATGCTTGAGATGATATGGTTGGTGAGGTTTTCAAGAAAAAAATCATTTTTGACTTCTTAAACCCTCACCTTTCCTTCTTTACCTTTGAAATATGAAATGAAATCTTAAGATCCCTTTAACTTTTATAGCTCTAATACAATGATGCTTCTTCATAAAATTCAACATCTCTACTAATAACAATCTTTCCATTTATTATATTAAAAAACTTGTATCCTTTTGAGTTTTCTTCATACCTATTGAAAAACAAACTTTTTATTTTTGATCTTCAAACTTATACTTTTATTACTCTAGAGTATATAGATATGAAATAGAGCCAAACACACCTAAAGTGATGCAAAAGGCTTCACTCTACTTCATAGTTTTGATGTAGTGACATCTTTCAAGCTCTTTGTAAAATTACAAGTTAAAAGATAAACCACACATACAAATACTTCATATCAGCTACTTTTTAGTTATCATCTTACTTTTTAGCATGGTACTTGCTATATTTAGGATAATTTAATTTTATCTTTCAACTAATCTATGTTTTGGGAGATCCGAACATTATAAGAAGAAAAAAAGTTTCTATATAAATCAAAAAGGTTCTTAAATTCATTAAAATAAATTCTCTGCCTCTATCAGTTCTTAAAGTTTTAATCTCAAAGACACTTCTTCTATTATCTAAAGCTTTAAAATTTTAAAATACATTCATAAATTCAGGCTTGTAATTCAAAATATTTACCTATGTGTTTCTACTATAATCATCAATGAAATGAATAAACTAAGATCTTTTACTAAAAGATGAAGTGATTATTGCACTAGAATCATATATATGAATAATTTGGAGTAGCTTGATAATTGAATGTTTGCCAGGAAAGCATGTCTTAAATATATTTTCATGATAATATACAATTGAAATGCCTCTCACCTTCTTGTTCCCTCCTAAAGCTTTGAATCCTTAAATAATTAAAAATTTTCTACGTCATATGTTAGATCCATAAAAGATCACTGACATTTATCTTCAAGCACAAAACCTTTGAACTATGCAAGTTCAATAAGAACGTCTTATTACTAATCATAGTCAACTTGGGAATAAGATTATCGTCCTACAAAATTTGATGAATATTTAAAATATTATTCTTTAACTTTAGAATAAACATTAGATAGAAGCTTTAGACTACCTATTTTTGTCTTAAGAAAAATCATACTTTGCCTTAGATCTTTACCATTTTATTACCAAAACATACAGGCCATATGAGTTTAGTATATAATTCTAATTTTTTTTCTTTTATCACCTTTTATATGATTACTAGCTACATTATTAGGTACTATGTAATCTTTTTACCTTTTGGTTCATCCTTTACCTTAAGCAAAAAAGTTTCCTCTGCTATATCTTTATTGGCTTCTAAAAATTTTTCATCTTATTATTAGAAAAATACTCCTAAGGATAATGGTTATACTTGCTACATGAATAATATTTAACTTGAGATTTATCATTTCTTTGTATTATATTTTAAATTTGTCTCTACCTTGACCACTTTCAAAAACTCAAGGTTGATTTTCACTAAAAGATTCTCTTTTACCTCTTCCTCTCCCTTTGTTCCCTACATATCCATGACCTTATCCACAACCACATTCATTTTCGATTAGAAGCTATCTTTTTTCATTTTCCATCATGTTGGAACTTCATATAACGTTTGTTCACTACATCCCATGCACCTTTTGAACTAAAAATGGCCATCATCCTATGTGCCTAATTCTCATAGCTGAGTTTGGTAAGTTATGGATAGTAGAATGACATAGCTCTATACAACTTTGTTAGAAAATAATAAACTTACAATCACTTAAACACACGTAAAAACAATGAGAGAAAAGTATTCTTGTAATAGAACTATATTCTTGCTTCTCTTTTATAAAATGAAACAATATATAGATATTTGTGGTGTCAATAAAAAAAATCTAGATTGACTAACTTAAAGTTATTTAATGTTAGAATACAAAGAGGAAATTGCTTCTAATGACATAATAGAAAAAACTAACCAATTTGTTTTTATTTTACCATAACTTTTTCTAGACAACTCCAGATGATCGAGATTCATTTGAACATAGATACAGAAAAACTTTAGAATGAATTTGAAAAGATGTGAATTGACTAAGATTGGACCATTCAACTACCTTTTTAAAGTTGTAAAATTCCAAAATCAAGTTTATAATGTAAAATATCATTTACTCAAATTAATGAAGTAATGTAATTCTCATAAGTATTAAACTGTAAAATAAGGAGCTTCATGTTAACCTGTTAAAGTAGACCCTAAATCCTTGGAAACCTACCCACTAGACTACAACACTACAAATCCTTGTAAACCTTTACAATATAATAGGCTACAAACAGTTTTGCCTCGTATGGTTAACTTCACACATAAATGGTAATATATAATTATAGCAGTGCTAGCAAATAATATATATCTCTTGTGCAAGAGGCTACGATCCTTACGGGCACTCAATCGAGAAGTTCTGATTGATTTTTTCCACCAAACCAAAAGGAAGCGTTAATTAATCTGGTTTTGTTTTCTTAGCAGGCTATGCCGAATAGCCTGCCAAAAGTTTAAGGTACTTGGTTGGATTATCATTAAAGTTAAACAGTTGGAAATGTTGGAAGTGGACAAACCTCTTCGTTTTGCAGGCTTGAAGAAACTCGAAACTGTTTATTATCAAACAAATGTTAGAATCCAATGGACATTTCATTAATGGGAGCACACTACAATTGTCGGTATAAATATGACAGCTTAGTGAGCAAAGGCACAAAATTGCAGACATGTCTTCTCCAAAATTTGCCTCTACCTTTTATCTGCTTTCACTAGCACTTGTTCTTGAAGCTGTGGTCGGACTTAACCCCATCAGTCATTCATGTTCAAACCCTATTCGCAATAACAAAAGCAAATTTGAAACTAACCTGGAACTGGTGTTGAAATATCTCAATACTTCGACTCCTATTAAAGGTTTTTCGTTAGTATCGCGTGACAATGTACAAGGGCTTGCTCATTGTAAGGCTAACATCGCAAGCAGCAATTGCCAGACATGTATCAATCTGGCAATCTCTGATATACGACACATGTGTAAATCGGAAAGTACAGCAGTCATTTGGTATGACGATTGTCTGTTAAAATACTCAACAGAGTACTTCTTTGGGAAAATCGACTTCCGTAACTACTACGTTGCGTTCAACCTCAAGAGTGCAAGCAGACCAGAGCGATTCAATGCTGAAAGAAACAAGTTTTTAGAGCAGTTGATAAATGAGGCTTCGCTGGGCGACAACTACGCAGCAAGTGGAGAGACTAAGATAGACAAACATGACAAGCTTTTTGGGTTTGCTCAATGCACAAACGATCTTCGTACTGCAAATGACTGCAAGAAATGCCTTAAGTTTGCATTAAAATTGGTTTTGGCAAAAGCTGCAGGTAAAATTGGCGGTCAAGCTGCAACAGGAAGTTGCTACATCAGATATGAGATGCGCCCTTTTTGAAAGAAGTACCCAAAAATGTTAAAAATAAATAGATAAAAGTCATTTTATCCTGAAGTTCAGAATTTATAATTAGGGAAACTGATTCGTATACCTTTGTGGTCTACTAGAATTTCATGCTTTTGCCATTTTCCTGTTAGCACAAATAGTACGAGCACAATAAAAGAATTGTATTACTTCAATCTTATCTTATAATCTCTTTTAGATGCTTTGTGGTGCTCTAAATCATCAATAGAAGATTAGAAACTGTAACATACACTCATCTGTTCAACAAACTTTAGAGCATTGGCTAGATAATCGCCTAAAGCAACATGATACGTATGAAATATGCATCTATTTTCTTAAGTATTTTATTTGATTTTAATATCAAATTACTTTTTTTCACTTTGCTTCTTATATAGTACTTTTGGGTAATTATACATATTTGGCTTTGAAAGAGATCTATAAGAACTTGAAGTTATTTTAAGCAAAAACATAGATAAAATCACTATTCTTGAAGGATCACACTATGTACCGAACCCATGTGCTAGCCTGTATTCTATATGGATTAAGTGCCACTAGAGGCAACCTAGGAAGCAAGTGTGGCAATGAAAAAAAAAAATCCATTGAGTAACACGGCTAAGCCATATATAGTTGTGTCATAGATCTTATACAAATCAAAAGAGAAATATGAGTATCTACAGTTTATAGTACAACTGTATCAGATAGTGTGTCTTTCCCCTAAAAGAAGTAGAAGCACTACAATAGAAACCGCATTTGGCTATTAAAAAAATCGTCACTAAAAATCTCAAATTATCGCTAAAAGTTATTCTTGTTGTAGTGAAGGATTTATGGACCGAACTCGATATTGTAAAAAGTTAGTCACACCCTAAATTATTATTAGATTTATAAGCAGATAAAACAATTGGTAAAATGTTCAAGAATAAACAAGTTAATTTGGATGATTAAGATGAAGAATAAGAAAATTAGAGTTTGTTTATTTTTGTTAAATTACCAACTTACACTAAAAAACACCCTAGACTTATAGAATTAGGACCCATGATGAAGTACTCTTTAACTATTTATACAAAAGCGTTCAAGAAAAGTAAAAGATGAAAATGAAGTTTTTATTAAGTTGAAAGAAAGAATTTTAGTGGTTATTAATATTTCAATAATAATAAAATTGATGATTAATGTTCTATTTATACCTGAGTTGAATTTGATTGAAATTTATTGTGTTGGGTCATCTACTCAAAAATGTTTTTTTATGAGTTTTGTCAAAGATGAGTATGTTATAGCTAGAAAGAAGGTAATAGAATTGATAATAGTAAGTATGAAGACTAATTTTGTCATAGTTTTAATGTCAGAAGCAGAGATGTAGCTAAAAAAAGTAAATTCATAAAATGTTCCTTTTATTGAGGAGTCTATCATGAAGCTTAATATATTTAGACGTGCCAGTGAGATTACATTAAATAAATGAGTGAATATAGATTTACTAAAACTCTAGTTAGTTTTATAAAACCAAATATAGTTTATTACTCTTACTGTTTAGGAAACAAACAATATTTCACTTTGAAGGAGAATCATGCGCAGAGAAGTTGAGGATGAAATTATTTTATTAAAAAATATATGGCTAATAAGTGAGATGTCACTAAATTGAAAGAAATTCTTATACTATATGTTTATGAATTTAATAGATTTAGCTTGGTTACTTTTTCAAGATAAAAATTCACTGAGTTTGTTGAGTTCAAAAAGTTTAAGACAAGAATTAAGAAAGAAACTAGTCTCATAATCAATAGACTATATTATTCTGTGTTTTACATAGGGGTTTATCAGAAGCAGCATTTCTACCAAGTAGGAGTAAGGCTTCGTACCATTGGACCTCTTTAAACCTCATATTTTTGTAGGACTCTCACTAGGTATTGATGTCTTTATTGTGTTATTCTATGTTTCAAATTCAATGTTTATGTATGAAATTTTTTACATAGGCTAGCTACATTATTCATGTATGAATTCATTGCCATAATTAAGATTATAATATGTAATTATTGTAAATATGATATAATATCACTAGGGCTGTTTAATAGCTAGACCTAATGGTTATGCATCATTAGGGATAATATAGAATAACTTAAAAGATCCGAGCTTATATGGTTGCTCCTTAGATTAACCTATTTTACTAATCTGTAATACGATTATAAAACTAATTTGCAGAGCTTATTTTGGATTGTTTAATTGCTAGACCAAATTAAAGCAGTTGTTTTAATTAGTTACAATTTAAGAAAAAGTTGGGATTAATAAAATTTTTTGTTAATCTACTATTAATAGCTTTAAAGAGAGGTATGAGAACAATGTCACGATTAATTATGCATATTCATGTGAAGGTTAAGATTGAACCAAGAGCTAAAAAATCCATTAATTAATCCTTGTAATTTTATATTGTTTGATTTGATTTGTCTTCCATAGTTTAAATTTATTTTATTGCATCAATTAAATTAAACTAAAAAGCAACAAACGCTAATCATACACTCTCTATGGGTACGATCCTTCTTATCACTACTATAAGTTTAGATGTTCAGAGCTAGGTTTTATTTCTACTTTGTTCTATATGTATCAAGAACTTTTGGCACCATTTTTGACTATCGTAATGGATTTAGTTTTTTTAAATTAGTTAGTGTTTTGTAAATATATTTGTTTATAATTAGTTTTTATATTTTTTTCTAGATCTTTTTATGCTCATTATTAGTATTTATGCATGACAATAATATATTTGTTTATAATTGGTTTTTAGTTTTTTTCTTGATCTTTTTATGCTCATTATTAGTATTTATGCATGACAGTAACTAGGTCTCCCCATCAAAATCCTTCAAAATTTGATCCAGAGATCAAAAGGCCATTGTGATGATTGCCTAAAGTAATAGACTAAGGAATTAAGTTGAAAAAATCTATGGCCAATCCAATAACTCCAAGGATGTTGGCTACCTCAGACTTAAAAGACCTCTATGTATTACTTTTCCAAATTTTGTTTAGCATATTACTTTTGATCTTAAATCTTTTTTGACATAATTTTCATTTAATTTTCATGGTCCTGCAAGTGAGGATGCTCATAAGACTCTTAAAGAGACATGATGTGGTTTATCTTAATATGAAACCTCTAGAGGTAATGGAAGAGCAAGTCATATTGAGACCTTTCTGTTCTCACTAAAAGATGCAACAAAATATTGGAATTTTTTGCCTGCTAGGATTGTTGCCATCAAATAAAATGAAAAGACTATTTTTATAGATATTTTCTAGGATTAAAGAAAACAAACATAAGGAAAGAAATTTCTAGGATAAAACAACATCATAAAGAATCCCTTTACGAATATTAAGAGCACTTCAAGATGTTATATGTCAACTTCCTCCATCATAATATCATTGAGTAACTCCTTATCCAATATTCATATGAAGGATTACTGCCAACTCATATTTTAGAAGATGTAACAAGGATCTTGTCAAGCATATTAAAGCAAAATCAGAACAATTTTGCATTCATTATGACATTTGTAGGGTAAATAAGGTAAATAATTCATTTATAAAACATTGTTTAGATGAACTAACATCCTTTTTCATACAAATTGCAATAGGACAGGCATAAGTGAAAGCTTACAAAATATGTGTCAATATTCGAATGGTTGGCCAACTCTAAAAAAGGGATTTATGGAGTATTTTAATGCTTTAGGAGGAAAATTTTCCCAATAGTACTCCTAAACATGCGTTATTGAGGGAATATGTAACAAAAATACTTCCTAAATAGGTCGTAAGGTGTATAGCAGTTTCTACCTAAACAATAAGCCTCATCCTCTAACTCAAGTATGCCATTAAAGGATACGTTAAGTCTCTTGCTACTATTACTTTGCAATTCCAAAAAGATGTGAAGCAGTTTCATAAGGAGAGAAGTTCTCAATTTCAACAAACAAGGTCTAACATTCAAAATCTGGAAAACTACGTGAGTCAAATGACTATTTCTATCAACTACATAGAAGCTCAAAGTGTAGGAGAATTTCCATAACAATATAAGATAAAGTTAAAAAATTTTAGGGCAATTAACTTGAGGAGTGGTAGGAAGCTTGAGGGTTTAAAATGGACTACAAATAAGATGGCCAATGAAGAGGAAATTGAGAAGGAGCTCGAATAAGAAAGAGATCCCTTATTTAGTTCAAAGGTAAATTCTAAATCTCACAATATGGTTAGGTTTAACCTCCCATGTTTTCCCAATAGATTTACAAGGTCAAGCAAGGAGGAAAAGGATAAAGAGATCTTGAAAATTTTTTAAAAGGTGGAAGTAAATTTACCTTTGGTAAATGTAATCAATTAAACACCGTAAGGAGGTAATTGTTGAAGTTCTTATTCAGTAATAAATTTTTTTTGCTGGTTTGGTATATCACGAGTGCTAATTAGAGGTTTAACATTTCTTAGGTTTCTAAAGAAGAAGAGAAGACAGGTTCAGGAAATATTCTTGTTTCCAATAAGCAAAATATGGAGTTGGCAAGTTAAGGACTTTCTCGAAATAGATAAGAGGATTTCTAGGAAGACACTCACAAGCTTTATAGTAGCAAAACCATCTCCTACGGTTGATTTAGATTGTAATTTTGTTGTTTGATTAATAATGTTGTAAATTGATTCTAGGTTAGCTTGAATTACTGGTTAGATAAGCTAGCCCTATAAGGTCTCTTTGGTAGGAAGGTTGTTGTTGTATCGGTTTCTATGTTGTTGTAGGGAAGTGATGTAGCTTTCTCATATATTTACCTTTGTTTTGGTAGGAAAGAGATTACTACTCAAGTAGTCTCCAGTGATGTACATAACTTTTTAATTTTGTATAAAATCTTCTAATTTACTAAAAAAAAATATAATTCAATAGTTATCAAGGTACGAAAAATTCATTAAGAATTTATATATTGATAAGAGAAAGTTGAGAGGTAAAAAGGTAGCCAGCAGTCCAGTCAAATGAGGCAAAACTTTAGCATACAAGAAGTAAAATAAAAGAAGAAAACGACAACATCAAAGGAAAGTAGAAGCACAAGGGCATAGTCCAAGAGATAAAACACACAGTAGTCCACGCCAACATCTCACTACACAAAGGAAGCCTTTTCCAACCTTTTTTTTGCTACAAAATAATATTCGACTTAAAAAGACAACCTTTTGCGACGTTCAAAATCGTTTGTCACTAAAACTTAACATTTAGTGACCAAACCAAAAATCGTCGTGCAAGGGAAAACCTTTAGCAACGTTCAAGTAAAATCGTCGCACAGTCGAGACAAATGGGTGATGATTGATAGTATTCGTCACCAAATAGTGCAATTGCGATGCAATCTATAAATGTCACCATAACTTTATAAACATTTTACGACGATCTTCGTAAATCATCACTAAATGTTATGTATTTTGTGATGATATTACCAAACGTCACTAAAAGGTCAATATTTGGTGACAAAATTGATAATTCGTCACGAAGCATTATACATTCAGCGACGATTGCTTTTAATCGTTGCTAAATATCAAACATTTAGCGACGATATTTTAACCAAATCTTTCGCATTCAGTGACGAATTTTTAGAAACGTCGCTGAATGTTTACATATTTGATGATGACAAATAATTGAAATTTTTATAAATTATTAAACTAACATTTTAATAATCTATCATAGTTAAGATATGTTTTATTGGAGATTTGTATTGAATGTTTACAACATGTAATTTGGAATAAAAAAAACTCATAACATATTTTTAATAGTTAAAACAGTAGTATTAATTAATCATTAGTATTTACTAACATTGCAAAAATTTGTATTAGCAACCAAAGTCCAATTCGTCACAAAAAGTTTTTACCTATGTTTATAGAAACGTCGCTAAAAACATTTCCCTACAACAAAAACTTAGTAGCTAAAAGGATTTTGTTACCAAAATGAAATCGTCACTAAACATAAATACCTACAAATACAATTTCGTGAGAAAAATTTTTATCTACGAAACAAAATCGTCTCACAAAACTATATACGATGTTTCTCCTTATCGTCAGTAATAATTTTTACCGACGAATTATTTTTGTCACTAATAAGTTTTGGTGACGACTTATGAAAAATGTCGCGGATGTTATTTTGCTGTAGGGATTCAGCGATAATTTGGGCGATTACACTAAAATGTCACAAGTTAATATTTGCAATGATTTCTCTTTTTATAGTGACGTTTATTTTCGTTGTGAAAGAATGTGTTTGTTGTAATGTCTCACGACAATCCAAATAACACACAAAAATGACAACACAAGAGAGATAGAACAGCTAAGATAGTAACACACAGAAGAAGAAATGCACAACAATTGGGAGGCAAAGAAGCGGTAGCGCAACCTAGCAGATGAAGAGAAGAATAAAACGACAGAGCATAGAAGTGGAAACGCACAGTAGAAGAATTAAAACGCACAGCTGCTGGCAGATGATGAAGCTTCGCATAAGCAGTAATCAAGACAAAAACGTAACGCAGCTGTGGAAAGGGAAGTTCTCTATTCCAATTCTCTTTAAAATAGTAGCGTCAAGAGGAAGCCTATTAAAGAGCCATAAAAGTGTAACTGTTGGGGTGTCACGGCAATAAACAAAAAGGAGTGGTGGAAAGAGAACTGGGGATTAAATATATCACTTGGAAATTGAGAGTAAAATTAAACTTGAGAGCTATTGCTGAAGAAGGCTAGTGTAAGGAGGTGTTAGGGTGGTACGAGGGATACAAAATCATCATAATTGAGCTGGGTCAAGTCCTTTGGAGGAGGATTTCGTGTTTCGAGCTATCGGGTCAAAGCAATTGTTGATTTGTTGAGTCTGGGCTATCAATCGAATAAGTCTCTGTCACTCTTACTCTCTTTGTATCTAGTTCTTTAAAATTTAATTTAGTTAAAAGTTTTTAGAATTTCAATTTAGTTCTTTATTTAGATAATTTGAGACAATTATTTCAATTTAATTCTAACATTACAAGTATTTCAATATTTGTGCGATGCTTGATCCAATTTATTTACAATTCATGTTCTTATAAATTTGAGAGACATTTATATTTGAATGTGAATTGATTGCTATAGCTTTCTCTTTAGTCAATAATTGCTATTGAGTTTAGTGAGTTGAGTAGCAATTATTAAATCGCTAGTCAACCAAAGCGCTAAGATTTAATTAGAGTGACGGATGATCTAGGAATTTTGCTAGCTGGTTGGTTGAAATTCTTGGGGCTAATGATATCTTCGTGGAAAGAATTGCATTAATCAATTAAAGTTGGGTTGGTTTGGCTCTAAATTAGTAAAGGACATCGGGAGAACTCAGCTAGTGAGCATCTCTACAGTTAGTGGCTCGAAATGTTGGTGATAAAAATTTCAACTCACTAGATTAAATTTGTGGGCTTAACGTATGCTTGATCATTTGTTATTATACATGTTCAAATTTTGTTCATATTATGTTTTAAGTGTTAAAAGTTTCTGTTCTAATTAATTAGTTTTAGTTTTTAATTGAACCCCCCTTTCTCATCTTTATGTTTATGTGGTAAAGTTTGTGGTATATTATGCTTTCCTATTAGATAAGGCCACAAATTGAAGGATTTCAATGACAAAGTTTTGAAAAATTAATTGGAGAACATATTGATTGAAATCAATATTTGAATCTGAAATTTTAAAGGACATGTAGTAAATTGATTGACAAGAAAACTTGCAGCCCCCAACTATTCCGCTTCCGCCATGTTTAAATGTTTACATGTGATTTTTCTGCATCTCATCATATATTTGCTAATTTTATAAGTCTTAAGGGTTAAAAGTTGAAGGCCAAAAACATCTTTTAAAAGAAGAAATATCAAAACTACTAAATCTAGTTTACTACGCAGATGGCTGTCCGGCACATATATTTTGTGTAAATTGCTTTATGATTAATTTATGCCTAGGAATTAGTCTCCTATACTTTGTTTATGTTTGGGTATGTTTAGAGAGTTATTTAAATGCTATAATGCAATTAGAAGACCTGCTGAAATTAATTTCCTAAAGCTGGAATTTTTAGAAATATGAAACTTGAATATGAAAGTGTTATTCTTAGACTATTTATGCAATCATATTTGAGAGGTGACTATTTATTGCTATTTTCTTGATTTCTCAACGTGATTTTGACATACACTTGAGTTTAATCATTGTTGGAAATTCTAGTGAAAGATGATGAGATTCATGAGATTAAATGAACTTGAAAGAAGCAATCTTGAATGTCCGAACAAGTTGAATTTGTGTTGTTTGCTCTTTGTTTTTGAGTTGTACATTATGGTCTGACTTTCTGAATTTTTAACATGATTTTAGGTTGTTGTAAATGCCAAAAACATGATAAATGACAGCTCACATGTTGGGTTATCAAAAGGATTTAAGTATAATTCAATCTTTAAAGTTTAATAAGGCGAAACTAGTGAATTACAAGTTATTTTAGTGTGCAATTTTCAGATCTGATTTGAAGGGTTTCATGATCATAATTTTTTTAATTTAAGGGATAGAATTTGGTAAATAACATGGGTACAAGTTGTGCATGAGTTTGAGCTAAATTAAACATCAAATTATAGGTATTTCACCTTATTTTTTTGGGCTAAATTTTCCTAAACGATTTTTACTTTGTTTGGAATTATAATTACATACATTTACTTGATTAATAATCTCATTTGCATTCGAAATAAATTTTAATAAACAACACTCTCCTTGTGGGATCGACTCTTATTTCATCCTATACTAAATTTTTTAATTAATTAATGGTAGAGATAAGATAATAATTTGTATATGCTTGACGATATATATCATAGCAACATTATTATTGTCATGAATTTTTTTACTTAAAATAGCCCACCACTATTTCCTTTACTATATGGTACATTAGTCCTAAAGTCACGGAGTTGGTTCTGCATTACTGATCCGTAGCTAGTTTACCACTAATTACGGAGCTGGTTTTGCATCACTTACTTTACCACTAATTACGGAGCTAGTTTTGCATCGCTTACCCATAATAGGTTAACCACTATAAACCGGTAGTTACGGAGCTGGTTTTATATTACTTACCCATGACTGATTGACTATTATCTACGAAGCTGGTTTTACATCGCTTACCTATAATAGGTTAACTGCTATAAATATACTAGTATGATAACATGTATAAAGCCTAGCGGTGTACCATATGCAAAAGCAACTCTTACATTTATGACTCATCTTATTTTCTAAATCAAGTATGGGAGAATTCATAATTGAATTATTTCAATGTAACTCCTAATCATATAAAATTTAACTTTCAAATTAAAACTCATATATTGCCAAAATATACACTTATGCTAGCAATATTCACTTGTAAAATATCATTTCCATAAAACTTAGTATAAATATTCATTTCTTGAACAAATGAAAATCAATTGTATAAACTCAATTTAATGAACACTCATATGTCATCAATTCTTTTGCAAAGAATTAAGTCATACAAAACAATTAAAATAAACTTACAACTTCGTAAACTTATTACGTAGCATACTCACATGTTCTGTGCCTCTTCTTTATCTACACAAAACACATTTAGTTTGGGTATTTATTTCCAACTTTGGAAATAAGACATCAAAACTATAGTTCGGTTTAACCAAATTTGAAATTAGTATTTAATCACATAACACGTACGCTAATCGTATTTCTGTTGACTTCTATAAGCTAAACTATTAGTCTCCATTTATAAATATAAATTCAAAAATCACTAAATACCATATTTTACTCATTCTAACTTACTAATTTCTTCAAAACACAATCTCACCCATTTTAATTCACCATATCATAGTCATAACCTATGTACAAAATCAATACCTCCGCTTGTTCCTTAATTTTCACACATCCAACATTCAAATTAGTTTTTTAAGTCTTCTGTACATTTGTTCCCCTATTTATCTAGTTTCTATAGTATCAAAATCCATTTCAACTTCTAAATCATGAAACATGTACTAAATATCACAAGTTGCTTCAACACAAGGATAGCTTCAGTTTACCATAATCAATCTCAATTTTCAATATAATTCAGCTAGAATGAGGTCTAGATATCTTCTAGAGATTTTTAGTACTATATGTTAGGTTTCAGCTCCAATTAAAATCACCCAATTTGGAGGTTTGTATACCAAGTTATGGTAAAAACATCGAGACTGGTTCAAGTGAACTGAGAACTTATGACAGAATTTCACCGAACGTCGCTATCTCTCTTATCATAAACCAAAATTGGCTTTTGTATCATACCACTCTAAAACTCCTAGGCATGGCAGATTCTCTCAAGCTTAATTCCTTGATTGATTTTTTTATTTTAAACCTTTAAATTCTTTTTAACTTATTATGTACTTTATAGAAAGTTAAAATCACCATTGATGTTACACAAATTCATTCTTTCTCTTTTATTTTTTCTCTCTTCCTTCCTTTCTCTCATCAATGATTGAAACCCACTCTTGCTTCTCTCTTATTTTCTTTTATTTTTTGGGCTCTTTAATGACATTCTCATAGCACTCTGGCAAAATGAAGCAAAATGTCTTAAATTTTGTTTTCTATACTCATTTATTGGATTACACATGTCACCATCTTATTTGTTATTACTAATGACTCATCACACACATGTCGTTTTCTCATTGGTCATTTCTAATGATTCATCAATCCACTAACAACATGTAAAAAGAACAAATTGCCCTTAATGAGTCCGAAAAGACCAAATTGCCCTTTAATGCATTAATTCACCAACTAATCGAATTAAATCCCAAAAATATTTTACAACTGTTTTATCATCAAATTGATCATGAAATACTCTAATTAGGGTCAATACTTATTGATTGGATGCTTTTAAAATTTTTGAATGGGTTTAAAATCATCAATAGCCATTATTTTCTAAAAAAGGCATTTTAGTCCAATAATTTCGAATTACCCAAATTCTATTTAAACAAGCTCTGTTTTGACCCGCTTCAATTTATGTGGACTCCAATCCTAATTTCAGACTTTTGCATCCTATTTTGAAATTATTCGGTAACATTTTGATTGCCTGTAAGAATTTTTGAATTCAATATGGAAATCACAAAATGTCATTGAAATTGTCCAGCTTTCATTCAAAAGTATCACCTAAATCTCCAAAGCACATTTCTAGGCTTTTAAAGCTCGTTTGGACTCATTTCGTAGCTTTTCATAGTTTTGGAAATTTTCTAAGAAATTTTCAATCGAGTCCAGAATTATCTCTAGTCTATCCATGATCTCCGTTATAACCTCAATAATACATTTAAATGCTTAAATGACTCTACTATACCATAAATAGACCATACTTTATAAAATGCATGTGCAGTATAGTACACAGTACAATAATCAAACTAAGGTATTACAAAGTCTCCCCTCCTTATAGAAATTTTGTCCTCGAAATTTTAAACAAACTTAATCATCTCATAATTACAGATATCCATTTTAAATCCCCTCCTTGTGCTTCAACTCTGTCAATCAGACCAACATACCATGGGCTTAACTTGTCCTATTGTCTAAAATCCTTTCTATGATGATATTCACAAATATTCTTTGATTTTTAACTTTAACTCCAAATTCTTCCTCCATTTTTATACCTAGCTCTATTGTTGATTTTTTGTCGATACTATCACCTTAACCTGAATAATTTTGATCTTATTTATGGTTATTTGAACTAGTTTAGGCTAACCAATTTACTTTCGTCTATCTCATCCCTATATACCAGCACTCTGTGTAATTATATACTTGCAATCACTTACAGCTTAATTAATCTATCAAGAGAATACCTACTTTTGATGGTTAGGAAATGGGCAAATTTTGTAATTAGATCCTTTATCTCCCATACACTATCATATCCGCTTATATTTAGTGAAATTGCTAACACCAAATCCTTTATAATATGCCTCCATTTCCATTCTCAAATAGGGAGTGGCTGAGCAATTTTTGTTGGTTCTTTCGCTCTCAGCCTTGATTTACAACTTTGCTAACTTAGCCATATGTCAAGTCATCCATGTAACACTATCAAGATTAACATCTACTTAGATTACTACCAATGAAACTTTTAATTGGGGTTCTCACAAAACAATTATTCTCATATGCTTCTTAATAATAAACATTTCCTTTCTCATTGTCTGTAATTGAAAAAACAACTCAATCATTTTTTTCTTGTATTTCTTATGCCTCATATAGACTCCTTAACTTTCGAATTTCAAATCCATAACCACTAGTGAACTATTTATTATACCTTTGTCATTTCCCATCATATTCTTTGGAAGCAAATCAATCATTTATGATCATATCGTAAGACACTAACATAATATCATATTCATATAAAAACAATTCAATTACCTCAAAGTTCAAAGTTTACTATCTCATCACGCAATTTCAAGCTTATCAAACCTCAATCTAGGACTTTATTAGTTACAAAAAAAATTTATTCATCTAAAATCTCATCTAAAATCTCCATGTCATACTTATTCAAAGGTCTCATACATAATTCTTATCATTCTCCCAATCATCAATTATAATTATCTGTAAAATAATAGCTTTAAATTACAATGAGACAATTCTCTATTATGGATAAAAACTTATCACCAACATTTCCTTGAAACTTTTACCACCATTTTCACTCATTTGATTTTCCAGAAATATAACAATTGACATACATTAAAAGAAACTTAAAATAATGAATGTTCAATACTTAGAATCGATATATTACTATACATAAAATTGAAAGCTTACATTAAATTGATCATTTATTTTAAAAATCTTATTCAATCATAAGTCTTGATTAAAGATTCCATCACAATGTCATCTATAACATTACTTGGTACAAATCCACAAATCACCGTATAACCAAAATAGACTTGAGCCTAAAAACATTTAAGATAAATTTGATAAATTTATCACTATATAAGGTCATAAAATTTAAACATATCAAAATTTAGTCACCAATTACTCGTATCAATAATTAATCCTAAATGAATTCAACCGTTATAAGCAATTTCATCCTCCAAATATATTTACAATTTACTTTTCCAAGAATAAATGCAAAAAAATCTAATAAACATCTGCAATTATCGAGTCTAGAAACTAAATAACTTGAATACTCAATTCTTAGTACTTTTGGTAAGCTAAGGGATGGGAGCACTCTACATTTCCCTCAGAATACTATATTTAACTTCCCTTATGTACCAATCATAATTCTTTTAGAAGCAATCCATATGGACAGAATGCACTATTAGTCAATTCCCTTTTTAGTATGACTTCATAGTCATGGATGTCTAATAAGATCAACTCATTAGAGAACTTATCAACTCATTAGAGAGCTTATAATTCTAACTACTATGTAACTACATCTTTGAATGTTCTATGCTATTGGCGTAGCTTTAGTGAAGGTAGTTGCCATTATCGTATGGCACTCTAAAAGCTCTAACTTGACACTAATCTATCTAATAAAATATGTTAGAAATATAAGAGGGCATAGTTTTAGGATCTTTTTAAATATATTCATCCTACTGAAACCATAATCGTACCTATCACTATACCGGATGGATCCTTAGTATCCTGTTAGGTTATTGCAATTACTCCAGCCTATATAAGTGGTTTCCTTTCCACATTAGCTATACCTTGGTACTAGGCTCTTAGTGTTTTGGGAGTCTCTAGACACTATAGTTGTTTTAACTAGCCTCTGACTAGATGATATTTCTCGTCTCATCTTTTTGTTACTAAGCCATTTAAATTTATTATTACTTTGGCTCGATGCAAACAAATTAGGGAAGTTCTGGGATCTCTACTCTCATCGGGCATTTTTGTGCCTAACTTACAAATACATTCAATAAAACTCCCTAACACTACTAGGGCCTCCTGCGGATGGCGCATAGCCACTGCTCATATCTGTATTGTTCATTTAAGGTAGAAAAATTCCATTGGCAGTTTTGCCGGTGTTAACTATTTTGGATGGGGTTAATTCATAAAGGAAAAACATTTACTAATCCATTGTTATGCTCGATCTCTCGAGCTGAAGGTACTTCAAGTGCTAGAGCTTTTTGTATGGCTTTGGGACTACTAAGGTTTCATCGGTGCATAATGTTGTGAGCTTAAAGATAAACTATATAACACTGAAAAATAATAAAACCTTCTGGGTTGCCTTTTTCACAAAACCATATAAAACCACATTATGAAATCATAACACGTATATAGACAACTCTATTTCAAAACCATGTTCTGATACCACCTGAAAGGACCCATCTCAGAGTTCTTCTTCTAGAACTCAAGTGGAGCCCTCCCGGTGACCCTATGATAGCCCTCCAATCGATATCTAACTAAACCGAAGGGTTCTCATGAAGTCAACCTATTCAACTATTAAAACCGTTTATGTAACACCCCATTACCCTAGGGTACGTACCGGGACGCCCGTAGGTCATTCCGACACATATCCTAAGATAAAGGAGCGCTACGTGCAATCACTACAGAACTCCACATGGCATCACATACATTTAAATAATAAAACCAGTAACTGTAAAT
>JANZXR010000009.1:1602574-1624638 GCA_027575705.1 Erythroxylum echinodendron
GAGGTGACATTGATTTTTAGCACCCTCGCGGGGCACGGATTCGAATATCACTATCGATATTGGGTTCGGGTCCAGCGGGAGTGGGGTGTTACATGCCAGACTTTAATATCTACAGTTTGGAGATAGATTGTCATTCTCTCTTTCCAGTATGACTAGTTGTTTCCATTGAAGTAAGGAGTCTTTGAGATGGAATGTCCTTCAAAACTTCTCATATTGTTTGTCGTGATTTATCACGTGTTATAACACAAAAAAATGTAAAACCTCACTCTGATACCAAATGATAAAGTAAAAACACGCAAGAAGGGGGTGAATTGTGTATGACAAAAAAGATTTCGCAAGATCTTTCAATTCGTATGATAAGCAAATCTTAGTTAAAAAGCTAGTTAGATGATAAAACCTTTTAAACGACAGGAGTCTATTAGGTGATAGGAGCCTTTTATGGGATATGACCCTATTTAAATGAAAAGAGCCTATTGAATGATAAATCCTGTTAAAAAAATTTAAAAACAAAAGGCACTTGTTAAAACTAAAAGGAACCTCTAGCAAGTTAAAAACAAAAGGAGTCTCTTATAAAAGTGAATGAGCCTCTTGCTAAAAAGATCACTCATATAATATACTTTGAAAATTTAAAAGTTAAAGAGACAGAAAAGAAGGATGCAGTCAATTTATACTAGTTAAGCTAACAACTAAGCTTATGTCCTGTCCCTAAGTATCCAACTTGAGTATTTCATTATAAGAATCTGAGTATTAAATTTAACGATCCTCTTTAAGCTTATAAGTACATTTTTCAAGATTCTCCAATATTTCACTCTCGAACTCTATAACAAGCTTCTAAAAGCTCACAAAAAATAAAATGTAAAATCAAAAGTAAGTTCTCAAATAACAATTTCTCTCTTGAAAGAGAGATTTCACTTTCTAAGGCACAATAAGAATGATATGACTCTTAAGAATATAAATGTTACTGAAATGTTTCGAAATTCTAAGTATGTTCGTTACTTCACAAATGTTGTTGTTCTTCTTTAAATAGTAAATTTCTTCAACTAGCCGTTGCTTCATCTTAATTCTGAGTTGACTTTGGATTTTCAATATCATCTTCGCTAGAAGAAAAATTTTCGGAGCTAATTGTTTGAAAAGGTATGACCCTCCCAGATGTTAATAAGGAAAGTTTACGAAGAAGGTTCCTATAAGAAAGGAAGTAATTTCTAATGATTTTATTTCCTTTTGAAAATTAAACCATTAATTGTACAAGGAAATAAATCCAATTTGAATTTTGAAATATTATATAGTTGTCATCAAAATCGTTAATTATAAACCTTGAGTTAACATCCTTCAGTAATTTCTTTTTCTATTTTTTCTTTTAAGATTGTGAGGAATAAATGGCTAAAACTATAGCAACAATTTTAGATGTTGCCCGTGTAAGACTTTATTGCAACTATTTTTTAATTTTGTTGCTTTTTTATATACAACAATAAGTTATTATTATTTTTTCCCTTTAATATTATTAAAGACAATGCTTTAAAAACTATTGCTTTATATTAATTTTTAGCAACACATTTTAAACTGTTACAAATATAAATTGCCTAAAGCTCTTTATCGTAGTATATGCCAAGTAACAAGAATGTCTTAAATAACATAATTTACTTCAAAGTCTCATAGAATGAGTTTGATAATTACACACACGGCATGCCATATACCCTCTAGTACTCCATTCAAACAAATTGTCATAAGTTGAAAATTCATTTATATTCTATAAAACATCCACAGCATTTTAAATTTTTCACCTTCTATAGCATCATAATTTCTAACCCAATTTCCTAAAGATCTTTTGAATTATCAATTAATGGTTATGTGTATTTACTAGGAGTATTAGGCATTGGAATAAGCAAAGACAATAAGAAAAAAAAAACTCACTCTTGAACTTTCATAGGGGTAAATTGTATGGCACAAGAATTACAACCTGCATGCTGTAACAAGTACTCATATTACTAAATAAATTAAATTGATTAGAGGCCAACCAAGTCAAACATTATGAAAAGATATGAAAATCTTTTCCAAACCATGAAAACTTTTCATCAAAGTCTTTTCATTTATTTGAGTTTGCTGGATGATATAAGAAATTATCATCAATGTGTTTTTATTTATGCCACCTTATATATATGACTGCTTTTGTTAACATAAATAACCTTTATAGTCGTGGTTTAAAAGGGAAATATCTCAAGACTTTATAGGTTATCTTTTTCTTTTTTTTTATCATCCGCTAACAACCTAGATGTACTGCAAATTGGACTTTCTTAAAGATCTTTAAACTCCTTTTGAAATATATCAAAATCATACTTACATGTATTTATTGATATATATCATAAGCCTAGGTTCCTTAATAATTTTGTTACTTCACAGTAAGATTTGGCCAATTTGTAGTCAATTGATAATGTATCTTTGAGTAAGTCAATCAACATGTTAAAAGATTTATTACTCTACCTATTATATATCTTCAAATGCAACAACTTCAGAATAAAAGATAGTTGTGAGAAATTGTGATATATATTGAGAAGTGTTGGATTCAATTTTTCATCAAGAAAAATAAGTTAGATAATTTAAAGGTGTGCTAATCAAGATTTTAGGTACATTGGTCGATCGATGAAGGTTAGTGGTCATCAAGTGTACATTAAAGTTATAAAAAATGTGTGTTAAAACTATATAGTGATATTAGTTGACAAATTGGTTAACCAATATTTCAACTAATATATTTTTGTGGATTAAATACACATTGGTCGACTAATAGTCTATAATGATTGGCTAATATACAATAACTAGTCATTGTAACGACAAATTTTTGTCTCTAATGACTATATTGCGTCTTAAATTTTATAAGTACATAGCTTCTCATTGATTTTGATATAAAAAATATTTTGAGTTTTCTGTAAATGCATTTCAAAGATTTTTTCTTCGTACTTTTAAGCTTTTATTATTGCATTGTAAAGTATGTGAACCTTTAAGCTAAAAAAAAAAAAAGAGTGACAGATTACTCTTTACCCAAAATCAAATAAGATTTATTGTAATAAAGTTCATCTTCCCTTTATTGACAAATAATCTTAATAAAAATTCAAGGAATATTTTAGACAATAGATGCAGATAAGAATTATTTATTGAATTATTATAAAAAGTTTTACTTTTCTTCTTTTCTATACTTTTTATTAAAAATAATAATGAACTAATCAAAGTATATGCAAAATCTCACCTGTAAATAGAAATAATCATTACAGATTCGAGATATCTCAATTTTTAGATAAATTTTGCTTGTAACAACTTTAATTAATTACTTACCTAGTACTAAAAACTAATGAGAAAGGGGGGAAAATATATGGATAACATGAAGCTGGCATTGTACTGAAAACCTAACTTGGAAACCGTACTCCGAGGCCAACTTGGGCTGTCAACATATTTGGTTGCAATCCCCAGGGCAACTTCTGAAATTGGCAATGTCCTACTGCACAACCAACATCTTTCAATTGATTCGAGTTTTAGCCTGTCAGCATTGTTGCAACCATTTTGTCATATTCTCCTTCCACAATTTAATTTTGATTTTTTTAATTTGGCTATGCTATTCCTGTTCCTAGCTGATTGACTCATTTATACATTAATTGTATTTGTCCCTCGCGAAGAAAATGGCTCCCAATCTTCTCCTTCAAAGCCACAAAGGTCAACCCTACCATCCTTTAATTTTTCTCCTCTTGCACGTTCTCTCTCTCTCTACATTTTCAGTTGCAACCGCTAATTTAAACTTCCTCAACTTCTCTGGCCCCACTTTGCTAAACCAAGATTCTATATCATGCCCTTCCCTTTTCTCTTCTATCACTTCCATCATCTCCTTTCTTGTTCGTCTTCTTCTTCCTCTGCCTCTTCCTCTCCTATATATAATATAAATCCTTCTTTCAAAAAGTTTTAATACGAATCTCCCCCCCTTCCTTTATTCTTCTTCTTCTTCTTCTTGTTATTTATTCTATAAGTTGTTTGTTCTTGGATGAAAATGGATGACTCTATGAATCATTCATCAGTTAACAATGTTATTGTTGATTCTATAGAGGAGACACCCGAGTCGCCTGAGGAGAGTGGATGGACTGCTTACTTTGAAGACTTCTCTACTCACAGAGAAGATAGTTTCTGTTCTGGGTTTGATAGCTGTTCCTTGGTTTCTGATGCTGCGTCTTTTCCTGTATGGAAACCGTCATCTGATTCCCACAACAATAATCATGTCATAGCATGTTCTTCTATCGACCGCCAGATGAATTTGCCAAAGAAGCTGTCGTTCAAGAAAACAAGAGCCAAAGAAATTTCCGATGATGATTCTTTGGAGGACACGGCTAGCTCTCCAGTTAATAGTCCCAAGGTTTGATTTTTTTATACATGGATCATGGTTTTGATCATCCTCAAACCTACGTCTCATATTACGTTAATGCTGTCGAAGGAAGCTAATTTTTTGCACTTGTTTTATCTTTTCTTCCTTGTCCGATATAAACATAAAGATCAGTGATTTGAGAGGTGCCGTCGACATGAATCCCAGGAAAATCAACGATCATTCCATTAGTTCTTTGGTAAGTTTGATTCTCTATGTGAAAAGTCTATTAATTTCTTTTTTCCAGTATTTATGTATCACGGATAGGTAGGTTAGGTTTCCACTCCATGACATATATACATATTGCTAACCTAATATAGAACTGGTTATGGTTGTAGGGTAAAGGAGGCAGTACCCTAGACAATTATGGAGGACTGGTAACAGATGGAAGTTGTGATTTTGGGATGGGATTCGATGTGAACAATAATCAGTGTACAGAGTTGAAGAAGAGAGGATTGTGCTTAGTCCCCCTATCCGTGTTTGCTAATTATCTTGGTTAATTTCGTGACTAGTCATAGCTTTATGCTTTCCTCTTCCTCTTTCCTATGTATCTTACTTGCACCAGAATATATATGATCAGGCTGTATAAAGTAAACTTCTGTTCATACGTAAACTATGAGGTGTTCAGCTTTATACATAGATGTTCCATATATCTTTCTTGTTTTCTTTATGCTGATTATAGTCACGGGGTGATGAAAATAGGGTTACGTCGCAAAAGCATATGAGGAATATTAATACTCACCTTTTAACTCTAATGAATGCCGATGGATTTTCATCACAGTTGGACGCCATCAAGTCTCGTCTTTTGTTTACTTTTCCTTTTTGGTTTAGGAGAGGAGAATCTACTATGTATAAAAACTATATATAGGAGCTGGAGCAACAATAATTATATTCTTATATATTTGTGATTAGAAAACTGTAGAAATTCTAGGAAACATGGAAGTACATATTCGTTGTGATTTTGAGTAAATGTCTTAGAGAAATACAAAAGGAGTTGTGATGTAGGGGATGCATACATGATTTGGGTGGTGGCAACCAGCTGCAGCAATTACGGGAAAAACAAAGTTGATGAGATGAGAGTGGTGTCAGTAAGAAAACATAAAAATGTTGTACTCCAGAGCCTTAATGTACCACTGTCCACCTGAAACTGTAAAAATTAATTTTTTTTTAAGTTATCTAAATTACAACAGCAATATTATAAGTAACGGTCAAGATTGCTACCGTGATTTGTTGCAATATTTTATAATTTACGATTTAAAATTTTAATTATAAAAATTATAAAAGGAAGAATATCATTAAAATTAAATTTTACTTCCCTAAAAGTGCTTAACCAACTGATAGAATTGTTTTGGTAGCATCAAAACAATGAAGATCATAAAGTCACTTTTATGACATTATAACTGGTCGATACATTGACTTGTTAAATCATCCCATCCCATTTGTATCTGCAAGAATGATATTTCTTTGATGAATGCATCTAAAAAAATAATAAATAAAACAAAAATAAAAAAATTACGATGTTTGGCATTTGCAGATTTCAGCATGCATGTTCCAGGGTTACAAGTGGGGAAAATGAAAATCTTAAAAGAATACGAGTTCCTTGTACCCAGAAAGTGAAGAAAGAAAAAGTAAATATTAAAGAAAGAGTTAGATTGATGGGATTTAATATGAATTCCGTCCCAACCTCTTGCAGGCCATTCATTTAAAATACTCAGAAACGGCTGCAAATGGAAGACCCCTCCATGTGCATATAGCATTAAAGGCAGGTATGCAACACAAGAGAACAGACTCTTCATAGGACATTCAGCTGTGACATAATACCACCTCCTTTTTTAGAATTCTTCTGTGTTGACTCTTGCTCTTTTTCATTTTCTTCAACATCTTTTATGTTAAATCTCTTGTTTTTCTTTGCCTATGAATTATTGAACTGTTTAAACAATCATTAATGCCTGTAAGTTATATATTTATAACTTATATTATGGAATCCAGTTAGAGGAATATAGGAAATTAAAGAAAGCAATAGTTTTAGCTAGAGTAGAGTATGAATATTTTATTTGGATATGATTTTACCATAAATCTGCCGTTAAAATTATACCAAGTGTGTCTAAACAAAAACAAATCACGAGAACCAAAAAGTAATGTTAATGGGGGGGAAAAAACTGTTGATTGGAAGTTGATATATGCATTTGTCGCAGTCATTTGCTGACATGTATCGTCGTTTGGTTGCTGGATAGAGTAATTAATAATGCATAAGAGTTTGATAGGATAACTATCGATTAGCTTTGGATTAAACTGAGACAAATTCTCTGAACAAGCTTGCTTAATTAAGTTAGGTGATCAATCAAACGAGTTAACCACCACTAATGATGTGATTTAAGCTTTAGAGTGGTAGATCACATGTCTCTAACACATCACTTGAGGCTCGTTATAATATGTCATTATTTTCAAAAATATGATCAACTACAATGATACCTCTAGAGTCTAATCTGAGGGTGAGTTTGAATTCGTATGCATAAACCAAGTCCGCATGCGATAGATTATGTCCTCCATTATAACATCATTATCCATTTGTCCCCTGGACGAATGGATTAGAGGAATAATTTTTAGTATTAGTAACATGTGTTGTCTTGTCTAATATGTTCTATTTGTAACTGTACAATTATTCAAAAGAATCAGTGAATGATATGTGGTTGTTTGGCCTTGAGCGTGTTATATACACGGATCATAGAAGAATTTGCAATCAAATGAGTTGACTTCTGGAGTAACTAACAATATGACGCACTTTTCTTATGACGGTGTTATAATTCCCTTCCCTCCCATTACCCATACATTAAAAAAACAAGAAGGACGTTCGGACTTTGGAGAAGTCAGACAAAATTCTTGGAGGTCGAAGATATTTAATTAATGCCATATACCAATAATGACTATTAATTAAGTTGATAATTTTGTATTTAACATATAATTTTCATATTTTAAATAGACACCTTTAAATCTACTATGAAGCTTACTAGATTTGATGAAATTAGTAACGGTATGGGTCCTTTAGTTACTGTAAGGCTCTGGTCTGATTCCCAGATCTGTCCCCTTTACAGATGTATAACATAATTAGCTTGTTCCTGAATCAACACGTAATGTTTGTTATAACTTTGTACGCTCTTTCTCGATATAACCAACTGACCGGCATGGCCTTAACTTGTCACGCTGGCTACTACTTATGTCTTGCTACATGTATATATATACACTATCATTGTCCTGCAATAACTAATTAGGATTGCAAATTAAAAGCTCATTTCTGTTCGGTTACCGACTTATAAAAATGATTATATATATCTATCATTGACAATTAGGATAATTCTCTCTTTCCTATCCCCTCATTTTTATTCGAAGAGATTCGGGAAACCAAATTAAGAAGACAGTACTTATACACTATATTGTAACTAATCTGGATTAGGATTACAACTTGGTAACTAGTAACCATGAACTCTATTGTATCGTAGTTATGCATGCATAATTGAAAATGAAATCATTCCCGACGATAACATATACAGTGACTGTCTTGATGGAAATTGTAAGCTAGGATCCCACAATTATGGATATACATTCAACCATCACAGTATGGAGAAAGTTGGAGTCACTTTGGCTCAACGTGACCTGAAATTGTCCTATATATACCAATTATGTATACTCAACTATCCAAATTGTAGAATTTCTAATCTCTTACAGGATGGCTACCATAAACAAAAAGATGGAACGCATGTGCTATTGCGGGCTGCAACTCCAAATATTGATAACTATATTTTAACTCTTTGACCTCATTGGTAAGCATATACAATTGTAATTTTCATCAAAACTTCAACTCAATAAAACTTCAATCAAATTCAAGAATATGCATTTTAGATTTGCTTTTATGTAGAGATATGGTTTGTAAAGATAATATTTGATAATATTTACTGTACATATTTAGCAGAATCAGTATAGGAAAGGTAGGCGTAATTATAGGAGAGTTGTTAGTAAAGAGTGATTTTCAGCAATATCTTTGGGATCAGTTCTTTGTATATAAGTGTGCTGCTTTGTAAATGAGCTGGTATCGAATAATATTCTCAACTTTATTCTCACCATTTTAGCATGATATCAGAGCGGGTTTAAGGGACTATCGAAACAGATTGATCCCAACCCAGAAACGTACTACTCAGGCGAGAGAAGAAGATGGCAACAGAAACAAGCAAGCCACAAGGAGGATAGTATTATCCCCACTATATTTACATCATTCGGATAGCCCTGGGGCATCAATTACTTCGTGTATTTTCAACGGAGAGAACTATGAGACATGGGAGAAGGCGGTGTGGAATGCGCTGCCAGAAAAAAATAAACTTGGCTTCATCGATGGAACAGTAAAGGTATCGAGAGAAGAGGGGACACTAGAAGCACAAGCGTGGGATATGTACAACTTAATGTTGATTTCATGGCTGTTTAATGTGATTGATCAGAAATTATATCCAAGCATAACTTATGCAGAAAGTGCTAAGATGTTGTGAGATGACTTGAGGGAACGTTTCTCAATTGGAAATGCACCACGCATTTACTAATTGAAAAGTGAATTAGATTCTCTCAAACAAGGAGAAAAGAATGTAATGGAATATTGCTCAAGGCTTAAAGCCATGTCGGACGAACATTGGAGTTATTCTAAAGTTCCTAATTTTGCTTGTGGAGCAGCGGCAGAATTTGTGAAAGAGAAGGAGGAGGAGAGAGTCCACCAGTTTTTGATGGGGCTAAATGATGAGTTATTTCGGACAATAAGATCTCAGATTCTTGCGATGGATCCTTTACTGTCGATTGGAAGAGCCTATGCCATGGTGATATAAGAAGAAAAGCACAAAAGCGTAACAAGACGAAGAGAAGACAAAAGTGAGGGGAAGCATTTGTTGTATATGCCAGGGGTTTAGACAAAAATCAACAGCAGCGAGAAGAAGATAAATCAACTTGCACGCACTGTGGCAAGTATGGACATGATGTGAGTGACTGTTTTCAGATCAATGGCTTTCCACCTAATTGGGGTAGTCGAGGGACGGGACGAGGTAAAGGAAAAGGGAGAGGCTCTGGACAAGGAAATGGTCAGGGAGGAACATGCGTGAATGCAGTAGCTGCGACGATAAATGTTAGTAATAGGTAGCAAACAAGGGTCACGAAAGGAAGAGGGGAAACAATCCAAGGAATTGGATTCACACCAGATCAAGTGCAACAAATTTTGGCCTTGATAGAACAATCTCCAAGCGGACAAGAGAAACTAACAGGTAATACTAGTGATTTATTCACAGAGGGACGATGGCTTCTTGACATAGGAGCATCGCATCATGTCACGGGATGCATGAAATTACTTACAAACATGCATGAAGAGAGTCCAGTGACAGTTGGACTACCGAATAGTGCGCAAATCATAGCAATAAAACACAGAAAGGAAAGAGTTGGGGAAAATAAAAATTTGCAGGATGTTTTATTTGTTCCTTGTCTCAGATGTCACTTGATTTCAGTTAGACAATTGATGCATGAATTAAATTGTATTGTGATTTTTTCTCCTAATTTGTGTGTGATATAGGACCAGTCTACGAAGAACCCGATTGGAGTGGGTAAGCTAGAAGGTGGGGTCGACTACTTGAGAACGAGGAAAGGAGAAAAGGCACTAAAGTAACAAGCTCAATGAAAGGAGAGTTGTGGCATAGAAGAATGGGACCCTTCAAGTCAGATTTCTAATTTTTTGTCATCCTTAGTTGGTAGTGATTTAGGTTGGAATAAGGATAGTAAGGTTTGTGATACTTGCCATAGAGCAAAGCATTTTCGTTTGAAATTTTCTAAAAGTATTAAGACGGTAGAAAATTGTTTTGATTTAGTACATTGCGACATATGGGGACCATATAGAGCTGATAACTTGTATGGCGTACATTAGTTTCTTACAATAGTGGATGATTGTAATCGAGGGGTTTGGATATATTTGATGAAAGAAAAAGGGGAGGCAGGAAAGTTACTACAGAATTTTTGCATGCTAATAAAGACACAATTTGATAAGAATATTAAGAGAATTAGAAGTGATAATGGGAAAGAATTTTGCTCCACATTGATGAATATTTATTACAAGGAGAGTGGAATAATACATGAAACAAGTATGGTGGACACGCCGTAACAAAATGGACGGGTAGAGAGAAAACACAAACACATACTAGAAGTAGCTAGAGCATTGAAGTTTTAGGCAGGGATGCTCACTGAATATTGGGAGGAATGTGTTCTCACAGCAGCATATTTAATTAACCGAACACCAAGTGTGCTCTTGGAAGGGAAGATACCATATGAAGAATTGTTTAGAGAAAAACCCACATTAAAACATCTCAGGGTGTTTGGTTGTTTGAGTTATGTGCACAATAATGCAAAACCAAAAGATAAGTTTGGTTCTCGGGCTAGAAGATGTGTGATGATGGGATATCCATATGGGAAGAAGGGTTGGAAGATATATGCTTTGGAGAATGGGGAGATGTTCACATCCAGAGATGTAGTATTTTATGAGGAGATTTTTCCTTTCATCAAAGAAAAAAATGAAGGAGAACATGAACTATGTGGGGAAGAAGAAGTAAGAGAGATTGGAGGTAAATTTGTACAAGAAGAACTAGCCTAAAATGAAGAAATTGTTTCAGATAATGCAAGAGACGAAGAGCACCAAATGAGAGACAATATTGAAGACAATACAGACGATGTGGAGAATAATAAAGACAGTGAAATGCAACAGAAAGAGGAGCCCGAAAAGCAACAAAAAGAAATAAAGGAGTTAGGGAGAGGGAAGCGTGAAAGGAGAACTCCAACACACCTTGAAGATTACGTGTGTCATACTGTTACAACAGCGGTAGTAGACCCCAACACGACTCAAACGCTACAAAAAGGTTCTCCTAAGACAGGTACACGTTATCCCATTACAAATTATGTCACATATAATTCTTTTTCTACTGCACACAAAAATTTCTTGGCAGCCATTGCAGTTGATACAAAACCTAAAATTAACATGAAGTGGTGAAGGACAAGAGGTGGAGAGAAGCAATGGCAAAGGAGATACATGCTTTAGAGCAAAACAGTACTTGGACAATAGAAGAATTGCCCGTAGGAAAGAGAGCAATCGAGTGCAAGAGGGTATTCAAGATAAAGTACCGCGCAGATAGGACGGTGGAAAGATTTAAAGCAAGATTAGTGGCGCAAGGATTCACACAAATAGAAGGAATTGATTTTCATGAGACATTCGCACCAGTTGCAAAATTAGTGAGTGTGCAAGTGTTCTTGACTGTTACACTGGCGAAAGGATGGAGACTTCATCAACTGGATGTAAATAACGCATTCCTACATGGTGATCTAGAAGAAGAAGTCTACATGAGATTACCTCCTGGTTTTGTAGCAAATAGGCAGAACAAGGTATGTCATCTTCAAAAATAACTATATGGTTTACGACAGGCTTCACGAAATTGGTTTGCGAAGCTGGGAAATGCATTGAAGAAATATGGTTTTATTCAATCACAAGCAGATTATTCTCTTTTTACTTACAATCATGGAGATGTGTCCCTTAGTGTTCTAGTGTACGTCGATGATATCATTCTTGCAAAAAATGATAACAAAGCATGTAGTGAATTCAAGTTTTTCCTTGATCGAAGTTTTGGAGTAAAAGACTTGGGTAAACTCAAGTATTTTTTGGGCATAGAGGTGGCATAAGAAATGAAAGGCTTGTTCCTTAGTTAAAGGAAATATGCAATAGACATTGTTTCGGAATGTGGTCTGCTGGGAGCAAAACCAGCAAATTTTCCATTACCACAAAATCATGGTTTGAGTACTGTAAAAGGAGAAGAAATGCATGATCCTGAGAAATACAGAAGACTGGTAAGACGACTTATCTATCTAACAATAACGAGGCCAGAATTAACATACTCAGTGAGTATTCTATCACAATTTTTGCGGGCACCAAAAAGAGAGCATTATGAAGCTGCATTGTGAGTAGTGAGATATCTAAAAGGAAGTCCAGGTCGAGGAATAATGATCAAAGCTACAAAGGATTTGCAGCTATGGTTATAGTGATTCTGACTGGGCAAGTTGTCCAATCATGAGACAGTCATTGACGGGGTATTTTGTATTTTTGGGAGAAATTCCAGTGTCATGGAAAACCAAATAACAGACGACAATAGCGAGGTCATCTGCGGAGGCATAGTATCGGGCCATGGCCGGTGTGACAAGTGAATTACTTTGGTTAAAATCTTTTTTAGCATCTTTGGGAGTCTTTCATGAACGACCCATACGATTGTACTGCAACAATCAAGCAGCAATGCACATAGCTAAAAATCCAGTTTTCCATAAGCAGACAAAGCACATTGAAATAGATTGTCATTTTGTTTGAGAGCACTTGATAAAGGGCAATATAACCACATCCTATGTTCCCTCAGGACACCAGTTGGCAGATCTATTCACCAAATCACTAGTAAGGAGCAATTTCAAAGACTAATTAGCAAGTAGGGCATTGTTGATGCACCAACTTGAGGGAAAATGTAAAGGTATGGTTTGTAAAGATAATATTTGATAATATTTACTGTACATATTTAGCAGAATTAGTATAGAAAAGGTAGGCGTAATTATAGGAGTGTTGTTATAAAGAGTGATTTTCGGCAATATCTTTGGGATCAGTTCTTTGTATATAAGTGTGCTTCTCTGTAAATGAGCTGGTATCGAATAATACTCTCAACTTTTAGGTTTATCTCATCAAACTTATTACAACGGAAATTAAATAATAACAGTTAAATATATTCATCTCATTATTGAGTTTGGTTGTATAATAGGAGTGATAATTATGTGATGAAATTACCTGGTAACATTAAAGCTATGTCATAACAAATCGATTTAGCCTTCAAAAGCAATTGCTATAGATGGTAATAGCTATGAAAAAATTACACAATCCTAGTACAATTGATTAATCTGAATTAAAAAGGTTTAATTAAGCATAATTATTCAGTAAATAAGCACGATTTTTGAATTGATGTAACAAAAAATTGGGATAATTGCTAAATGATATTGGGATTGGCGGCTGCCGGCTAACATAGTCATTGCTTTGGTAAGAACTCCGAGGAAGCCTCGATGAGATTTACATGGCTTGCGTGATTTTCGGGCAGGGTACAATCCACCTAGGAGAGCAAGCTAGCATAATTAGTGATGGAAGACGAAGTGCTATAATTCTGATGGAAGGAAAAATAATTGGTGGTGATATGAGTTTTCTCAACGAATGACCCCACCAAAGGCTGTCGTTAATAATGTTAGTAAGTGCGTGCAACCCCTGCTTGTTGACCCTCAAATCGAGAGTCCATTCAGCCGCTAATCTATTCTTGTTCTGAAATTAGATTAGCCAATCCATTGCGTTCTTTGTTTTAACTTTTACAAGTAAATCATGTTCCTAATAACCCCGTGACAAAGAAAACAATTACTGAACAAGCGTATCATTCTTGTCCTTGACTTTCCAGCAGGAAAAACTTGGACCCCAACATTTTCAAAATAAGAAGATTCTTTTTTTCTTTTACTACTTATTTGGACTCCAACTAATGTGCTGGTGGAGGAAATGAGCTTCAATTTATTCTCAAATGTCAAGAGGTGGGTATCAGGCTAACGAGAGAAAGAAGAGTAGACCCGGTATCTGTAAGATCATTAATTGCTACTTGGGAAATTGATAATTGTCATTTCATATTGGTTTCTTTCTTCCCTTACAAACATGGTATAAATGTTTAAAGATCTTTGTAGTTGCCGGCCTCAACAACCCTTTATATTAAACGCAAGAAATTCAGAGGGAATAGAATTTAGAAGGGCATATAATCTTGAAACCAAATCTCGTATCTTCAATACTAATAATTATTTGTTGTCATCTATATGTTATGCAAGAGAAGAAGTGCAAGATGCAGTCTACATTCAATCATTCATCCTCACCACCCGTGTCTTAAATTATACGTTGAGGCCTACTACGGAGGTGGCTATAGGCATGATTCGTGACCTCATATTTTTTTTCATTTGCTCTTTGTTCCATTTTTCGTCAACTAACTAATCGTCTCAAGTAAACTATTGTTAACTAACAAATAAAATTAGTATATGATCAAGTTAATGGAAGCGTTTGGCTTAAAAAATAAGATGTATTGAACGGATTTGGCTTGTAATATATAGTTAACTTGACTTCAATATGGTTTTCCGAGAAACCATCCACTGATGATGTGCGACATACGAAAATAAGTTTCATTGGTTTGATATTTTATTTATGTCTAAATTATAGCCCCTATCGGCATTTTGACATTGAATTCCTCGGAATCTTACTGGTGCAGGAGAATCAGTTGAATTGTACCATCTGCAACCAACTTTTCTCGTTCATGTACACTAAAGATTTCCAAGCATATTCACGCAAAAGCACGTTCTCCTTCATTTTGATGGTAAATTAAAAGAGGACCCCCAACTATACATTTGATAGTGAAATGTCAGCCCAACTATATATGTGATAGCGAAATCCTTTACTTGCACATGCACACTTAATGATTCTGCAAATCTTGGATTGGGTCAAGTCAGGACAAGGGTCGTTCGAGTTAATGGCAGTTAGACAAGATAGTCGGGAAAATTTGCATCAAAATGAGGAATAAAAGTTCACTAGTTGTTAACCACTACGTGGAATAGAAAAGTGGCAGTGGGCTTGACCAAGTGCAGGTCTTTTGATTGGTGGCTGTCATGCAATAAATAGAATAGCCTTTCGACCACTACAAACAAACTGCAATTTACAGTCCTAAAGTCTTCTGTGAAATATTGAAACCTAGAAATTGCTAAGGTTTGCGTGGTCTCAAAATTCATAAGGTGGAATGAGGTTTTGCCTATTACTCTGAACTCTTAAGTTCCCTGCATGCCAACCAAAATTTTCAGTTTAGAGCTGATTCAAGTTTCTTTAATTTAATTCAGAGTTGATACTTTTAATCTTGATTCTTGGACTTGCAGTGGTATAACTGACCGAAATTCTTGCCTTCTTTAATATTTTTACAATTCAACTAATATAGTCTTATGCATTCATGTACTGTTCTTACTGTGGTTTTGAACTTACCTGCATATTTCTTCATTGCCTCGTCGTTTCAGAGTGGCTGCAGAAAGACAGGAATGGTAGCTACTCCAGGGATTCGGAATCTTTGATGATAATGTTTTTGTAGAACTGGAACACTTGTATCCCATATATGTATAACTAGCCATTCAATTCCATTCTCGCAAAAGAAAAATTAAGTTTGATAAGCACAATAAAAGCTGATTTAATCTCAGTTCTTGAGAATTTTTTTCAGTAATTAATTTGTGTTGGGAAAAAAATCAACGAATTATATCCACAGGTAAAGTAAACAAGGAAATAATTCAAAAATTTAACGTGATTCACCTTTTAATTTGAGCTGCGTATATAGGCCAAACTCTAAATAAATCTTTCATTAATGAAAATAGCAGTATAGATAGTGAAAAATAATACGATAAAATGGTGACACTTACATACAAGATATTTCCCAAATTTGCTATCCCTATGATAATATCCTCAGTATTTTGTTACTTGCTCTTTTAAGAAAATGTTTCCTAAAAAATCCCAAAAATCACTTTCTCACAATCTTTGGAATACACAAATGGCTCCTTAATAAACTCACTCTCTAACTCACCACATATACATATCATGCATATATCTAAGGAAAGGGAGAGGGAGGTCTATTTGTAGACCCTCCATTGCCAATGCAAGTTGTCGCCTAGCTTGCTAAATGCAAGCGGTTGACAGCTTGCTATCTTTTTTTTTTAATACAATCTTCTGAAGTGGCGATATCCTATGTAAGTCAGTACTGCCTTACAATTTACCCCTTACCGACTACATGAGGTTTATTGTTATTCTTATAGATGATCGACAGAACTCAAACTTTTCTCTTGTTAGAACTTTTTTCATCGTATCTAATCCATTCTCATCAGTATGAATCTTCTTAAGTTGCAATAGCTTCTTCTCTAGCACCTCTATGATCTTGTGATATCTCACATCAATATACTTTGATCTTGAATAGAAGGCAGAATTCTTCCCAAGGTGAATAGCATTCTAACTATTGCAAAATAGTCAATATCTATCCTACCGAAAAACCAAGTTCCTCTAAGAACTTCTTCATCTATAAGAGCTCTTTGCATGCTTTAGTTGTAGAAATAAATTCCGCTTCAATGGTGGATAGAGCAACAAATTTCTACAATTTCGATTTCCAAGACACATGTTGGGCTCGGGTCTCGTTATGGATTTTATGACATCTATACGCTACCATTGGGATTTATTGGAAATGATAATAAATAGATTTGGGAACATATCAATAAAATAAAATATAACATTTAATTTAATTAAAGTTTAAACAAGGAAAATTTGTGGTGGGACTTTTCTGATGTAAGCAAATAATAATTAAAATGTCATAAAATGATTTTAGACATGAAATTAAATTATAAGAAATCACGAATTAATATAAACAATTAATTAATAATAATAAATAATAGATAATAAATAAATGGATAATTAATAATTATATTAAATAAATAAAATTCATATGAGAAGTAAAAACAATACCCAACAATTTATAAAAAAATATTACAACAAAAAGTGGGAATAGAATAAATTTATTTGAATGTGAAATGAATTAATAGCAATTTGGATTAAGAAGTTAAAAACAAAATGTAAAAGAGAGAGAGTCATAGGCATGACTCTTTACTCACGCCTGTGACATGTAAAGACAAAACTTGAATAGTCTTTAATTTAATGGATTAAAAGCAAATGGAAGAGGCAAAAGTTACGAGCGTGACTTTTTATCTCTCACGCCTGTGAGAGGGAGGCAAAAACAGAGGTGTTGAGCACGATCGCGACCTATGAGGAACAGTAACAAGAAAACAAGGGGAGTCGCGATCGTGCTGTGTTACGATCGTGACTTTTGTGAAATTCTGGGACTGTCGCGATCGTGCTTCGTCTCGATCGCAACTTCCCAGTTGAACATCCTCCCTTCTAAACAACATAACTTTCAATCTAGAAGTTCAAAATTTTCAAAATTTATATTTTTGAAAAGCTAAGAAAAAGATCTACACCTTTCATGAAGGCAATTTTGTCTAATTTAGCTTTTATCAATATAGTTTAATCATTTAAGTAAAGATTACCATTTCAGTCAAAAATTTATGCACCAATACTACTATCTTATAAAGGCCATAACTATTGCGTTTGAAGTCCAAAATTTTCAATCTTTGTACCATTAGAAAGCTAAAAGAATAATCTACAACTTTTATGATGACCACTTAGACTAATTCTACCTATAGCAATGTAGTTTATGCCTTAAAGTTTTAAATCACATTTTATCCTATTCTCCGTTTTCCATTCATCTGTTCACATACATTTCTAACGCAAATTCCAAAGGACCCAAAACCAACATTTAATTCCATACATACAAAACTCCTTTATTAACCAATCTACTTCAGACAAGTCTATCCAAATATCTCCCAACATTCGACACAAAGCTAACTTAACAGAAGAAAAAGAATCTGCATATATATCTATGCATACATATATTAGAGAATTTTTTGCTCTTTCACTGACAACTTTCACTGTCAATTTGCAACAACAAAGTTGATACACATCTTCATACTTCATATGAAAATGTCATATCAGTATCATAATTACAAAATACATACAGAAATGTTTATGCTGATATGCTTCTAAGGTCACCAAAAAATGATCCTCACTAACTTAGTTACAAAAAGTCTGGAATTCTTGGAAATTGCCAAAACTTTGCAAGGCTCAGTTATGATTTGCTGATTCTTTACCTTGAAGAGTAGAAAATTTATGGGATGAGCCAGAAAGTTAAACGGCTAATATGCTTATAGCCAATGCTAATGAACCACACATAAACGTATACGAATACTCATATAGGCATACTTGTCTTGTCTTAATCTAGCAATGAAATTTCAACATTCACAATTCCAACTCATATCTCATAATTCAACACGTCATCACATAGAACATATTGGATGTAATTTATCATCAAAGCATAACACTTAATTTGCATCATGACTTGACATATCAAAATGCAATGCACAACATAATGGCTCGAGAGTTCCGTGGAACGAAACGGAGAAACCAAAGGTCACCGTGAAGCAAAACGAGTCCAATTTTTTAGGATCTCGTGGCCACAAGCAGGCAGCTATGAAAAGGCTATAGGTTATTGTGCACGTGACTAATGAAACAGATTCCTCTTTTGCCCATATAAGCAGATTTTCAATGCTTATACATTTCATAACATATTCATGCTTTCATGTTCCTTAGATTTTCTATTTTTCATTCACATAAAAGCAACAGATTTTTTACAAAGCAACATGATATACATTCACAGAACAGTTTTTCCACATTCACAATGAGTAAAAACAAACATAATTAACATACATGCACACAATTATTTCAACTCATCATCACAAAACTATAAATATATTACCCACCTATTTTACTTGATACTTCCAAGATCAAGCTTGTTCTTCTCCCTATTCTTGACTTCGACTAGCTTGATTCCCTTCAACCACAAACATATATATATATATATTAATTTACTCAATATAACAAATAAGCTTTTCTTAAACCTAACTATCCATGAATGAACTTAAGCTTAATCTATCCTTGATTTTTCTAACTCAAAGAACTAAGTTCTAACTAAAGTTATAAGAATCTAAGAAGATTAAGCTCTTATTCTTCTTCTTCTCTCTCTCTCTCTCTCTCTCTCTCTTCATTTTCTTCACATAAAACCTGCTTTCTCTACTTCCTTAATCTATCAAAACAAAAAGAATAGACAAAGAATACCAAGAGAACTCACCTAAACTTTTCCTTCTTTTTCTTTCTCCTTTTTCTTTCTTTCTTTCTTCTTCTCTCCTTTTAGGCTCTTCCACGACTTTCTCCTTCTTTTCTTTCCTTAACACACATGGCTCTGCTTCTCTTTTGTCTTATTTATTTAAGAAAACCTTTTAGTTTTACCAATTTACCCATTTACCCTTCTTATTCAATGAAATTCCTACTAACTCCTCCACTTTATTTTAATTTTTTCTTTTTAATTCATGCCACCATATAAAATTCATAATATACCATATTAAACTCCAAAAATTTCTAATTCATAAATTCTAATTTATTTTCATGCTTGATAATTTAATAAAATAAAAAATAAAAATCCTAAAAAATCGGGATCCAACACAGCTCTGCTTGTAAAGATAATTAGCTAGCTTGAAATAGACTTTTTCGAGTCAATATCACTGGTCATGTCTACATCTGTGTAATCAACTAACAGAAGCTTTGTAGTTCCAAAACATAAGCGTATTTTGGAAGCATCATGCAGATATCTGAGAATCCACTTAATGACACCCTAATGTTTCTTATCAAGATTTGAAAAGAACCTACTCACTACTCCAACTGCGTGAGCAATTTCTAGCAATGTACATACTATGATGTACATTAAACTTTCAATTGAAAAAGCATAGATGACTTTCATTATCTTTTCCTTCTCTACATCCATCGAAGGGCATTGCTTAGTAATCAGCCTAAAGTGATTAGCAAGAGGACAACTAACTGCTTTAGCTTTATCCATATTAAACCTTTAAAATACCTTCTCAATATACTTCTCTTGTGATAACCATAATTTCTTGGCGCCCCTATTTCTGATAATCATCATGCCAAAAATCTGTTTTGTTGGCCCCAAGTCTTTCATGGCAAAAGACTTGCTTAACTGCTTCTTCAAACTGTTCATTCTGTTGATATTTTGGTCAATAATCAACACATCATCAACATAGAGCAAAAGAATAATGAAATCATCATCTGAGAATTTCTGTACAAAAACACAATGATATGAAGTGGTCCATGAAATCATCATCTGAGAATTTTGTACAAAAACACAATGATATGAAGTGGTCTTCTTATAGCCTTACTTTCCCATAACTATCTCAAACTTCTTATACCACTGTCTCGGTGCCTGTTTTAAACCATAAAGGCTTTTCATCAATCTACACATATAAAACTATTTTCCCTTTTCTTTGAAACCCTTAGGTTGCTCCATATTTATCTACTCTTCCAAATCTCCATGAAGAAAAGTTGTCTTGACATCCAATTGCTTGATTTCCAAGTTTAGGTTTGTTGCTAAACCAAGCACTGTACGGATGGATGTCATTTTCACAACAACTAAGGATATTTCATTAAAATCAATATCTTTTCTTTAGTTAAATCCTTTAACAACCAATATAGCTTTGAATTTTGGATAAGGATTGTGCTCTTCATGCTTATTCCTGAACACACACTTATTTTTCAAAGCTTTCTTATATTTTAGCAATTTCATTAGCTCAAAGGTTTTATTCTCACGCAAGGACCTCATCTCATTTTGCATGGCTTTAACCCATTTCATCTTATGTCCATCTATTATGGCCTCCCCCATCAGTAAGTAACATGTATTGATCACTAGAGTATCTAGTAAAGGCTTATCTTGCTCACGTAGATCTCCTTGTTGGAACCTGAGTAGTCTATGGTAATGGTGGTTGATTCTGAACATCATCTTCATCTGATTAATTTTGAATGGGAGCATCATCATTAGTTATGTTTAGTTGGTGAGTAGAAATTAACTCTAAGTCCATTGGGTCACCATTAGTTCTTAAAACATCCTTTTTCACTTTTCTAAGATCTTCAATAATTTGATATTCGACAAATATAGCATCATGACTCCGAATCATCTTCTTCTAGACTGGATCATAAAACCGATAACCAAATTGATTTTCTACATAACCAATAAATAGACAATAGTGAGTCTTGACATCAAGCTTGGATTTCTCATCTTTAAGGATATAAACATAAGCTTTGCAGTTGAATACCTTTAGATGATCATAGGAAACATCATTTCCTAACCATACTTTCTCTGGAACATCAGACTATAAAAGGGTGCAAGGTGAGTGATTTAATACATGTACTACTGCTGTGAATAAAGCCTCACCCTAAAATTTATTAGGCAACTTTGCATGTGAAAGTAAGCATCTAACTCTCTCCATCAAAGTCCTGTTCATCCTCTTAGTTTAGCCATTCAATTGCGATATCTTAGGAGGAGTAGTTTGATGTCAAATACCATGCTTTTTGCAATAAATGTCAAATGGTCTAATGTATTCTCCACCAACTTCTTCCCATTTTGTCTTTCAACTAAGACATGGAATTGCTAGAAAACACCTAGCACTTGATCTTTAGTCTTCAAGGTGTATACCAACGTCTTCCTTGAATGGTCATCAATGAAAGTCGCAAAGTGTTAAGCACCACCTAGTGACTTTGGCATTGATTCACATAGATTTGAGTGTACTAAATCAAACACATTCTATATTCTGAAAGGAGGGGAACTTTTGAAAGTGACTCTATTTTGCTTTCCTGTTAGACAATTAGTACACTTCTTTAAATGTACCTGGTTAATCCAAATAATGCATTCTTTTTCATCAACTGGTTCATTTCCTTCTCTCTCATATAATTGAGTCTCCTGTGTTGGGAATTTTTGATTATTTTAGTAAACATGATTTGAATGAATTTTGGTATTGTTAGATAAATTATTTTGATTGAGGTTAA
>JANZXR010000009.1:1629330-1641025 GCA_027575705.1 Erythroxylum echinodendron
AACAAGCAAGAGGGACAGGATTTATTTGTTTTGTCAACTGTCCCCAGTCACGGGGACAGTAACCAAACACAGCCTTATATATAGCTAATGTAATTTTTGATAACCGTACCTAAGCAATAGCCTGAAATAAATGAAAAAAATTATGTAATGTTATTTTCATAATAGAAAATGATAAATAAGCAATATTTTTTTTGTGGACAGTGAAGCTACTTCTAAGATGTTAGTCATGAAAATTTAATCTTAAAATTTATCACATTTGCTTGAATTGCTACTATTTTCTTATTTTTAAAATCTAATTTCTAAATTTTAATTGAATTTTGAACATCTCCAACTTAAAAGAAAGAATTTGTTAAAATTCACAAACCTTAAATATTATGCATAAAAAAATAAACACATCATGATCTCCCAAATCTACAAATATATAAAATCAAATGTAATAGCTTGAAATATTCCAAGTCATTGTTCCCTTAAAGACTAATTCAACAAACATGTTTTTTAATAATAGTAAATTAATGAAATTAAATTAAACAAAATTTTATAAGAAGGGAACTAAATTACTAAATTAACCAAAGCAAGGTGATTAACTATCAAAATGAATCAACATAAATAAAATGTTAGTGCTTTGAGAGAGGATAAAGATATCTTAGGTTAATCATTATTTCAACCTTGATAATTAATCCTACTTAATAGCCGAATTCCTTACAAATGAACATATATCTAGTTAAGCAATTACCACTAATGAATTTACAATTAAACTAATCAAATTCATTAATAATAATTAATTTATTAGTTATTACAATAATTTAGGATATCCTTATCACTAAATCTAGAGTGTTTATTCTCCTGATGTACGAATTATACTTTTATTTTTAGTACTTCTTACCATCCCTAAAATCAAATGTATGATGACTAAGTATTAATTCATGAATCAATCTTAAATAGAATACATTTAACTCAAGTAATAATTAATCACATATCCATAATTAAAAAGCTAACAAAACGAAGGATTTAGTTTTTTTTTTTAAATATGAATCAAAAATTTTATTAACAATAGCACAAGCTATTGCAACATTACAATGAGCTCCAACTTATAGCTTGCTCATAATTAATGCAAACAAGTTAGAAGATACAAGCAATTAAATCCTTTGTGATTCCATCTAAGCTTTATATTAGGAGTGAGTTTGTTTCGTACATTCTTTTCCATCATGATCTCTCTAATCCAATTTAGGGTGTTATCAGCTAGTTAATGCTTTCTAATGGTTGCACTTTTATACAATTTGTTGTTTCTTTCTCTCCAAATTAGGTAAATAGTTACGATGAAAGCAGTTTTGAAGATCTTTGCATTTTGCTTAAGTTCTTTAGCTTTCATGATAACCCAGATCAAAATTCCATTCCATTAATAGGTTTAGCAATACCCCACTAGCATCTGCAGCACCCTACTCCAAATAGCTTTGGAATACTTGCATAAGAAAAAGAGGTGTTTCCTATCTTCCTTTGCTTCTTTACGTAATATACAATTGGGATTATATGTACCAAACCATTTGTATTTGGTTTTGATTTTGCTTTTTATAACAAGCCAAATACAAAAGAAAAGGATAGAAGAAATTTAATAAATTATTTCTAATTTGAGATGAAATTTCTACTCTCTTGATGCTTAAAAATTCAAAAGAAAATAACTCAATCCAAAAGTCCTCTGCTAAGATCTATTCCAATTTATTTCATACTAAATTAACAAAAATCCAACAATACCCAAAAAGGAAAACAAGATAAAAGAACTTTATCTCCAAGGTTGCTCCTTGTTTATGTCAAGATTTTGTAGTTCGATTCCTATTGACAGTTCCACATCTCTTATGCCTCTTCATCCTTTTTATAACTAAAAAAAGTCTAAAATTTCCAAACATTATGACTAAATGGTCCTATGTTGCTTAACAACTCCTTCTAGCCAAAAACTAGATTTTTTTTTTGTAGCAAATAATTGTCAACATAGTTCCAAAGTCAAACTTATGTTAACTTAGTGACTTAATAAGTTGTACATCCAAGGATTAATCTTGAGAATTTGGGTTTTGAAGACATGAACACGAGTTTATATTTAGGTCGTATTGGAGAATAAATGTCCCTATTGATGTTATTTTTTGAGTCCTTAGCCTAAGTTTTTTCTAATATTGCTCTAGCTTGACTCAGATCTTATTAAATTCATTCATTCTTTATTAAGGGATTAAAAAAAGGCTTTAAAATAAAATATAAGCCAAAGTGAATATCAATTCCTATAAAATTCTAGCAAGATATAACAAAATGGTCTCAAAATCATACTAAAAACATATTTTAGTTGGCACTTATCACCTCAATCATATATGAAGCATATATATTTATTTTTAGTTGATTATGAAAACAAAACTTTATGCTTGTTATCGTAATAAGTATTTATGTAATCACATATTCTCATTTTTTTACAAATTTACAATGCATACAATAAATATCTGTCATAATTAATGTATTCTTATCATCATACTTATCTCTAAAGTTTAGCTTCTTTAAATGTCTCACCTCACCATATGTTAATTTAATATTATCTTGTCGACTATTTGTGTTTAGATAGCGGGTTGCATTTTTTTAAAATATATTAGATAATTATAAACTTTTATGGTGTTAACAATGTTGTTAGTTAAGGAAAATTATGCAAAAAATATTATATAAAAGAGAAGTGACAAGTAATTGATTGATTCAACACTTACTAAAAAATAACAACCATATCTAAATTGTAAATTATAATTTTAATATACTCAACTTTTCCAATTCATCAATAAACTTATCACTTATTTAGACATATTTACTTATAACCTACAAGCATAAGATGTGTAGGGTGGGTATTAGTTATTAAATATCATTTTAATACTAATAAAAATGTCTACATGTAGTAAAATTTTTAAATCAACATGAGCTTATAATATTCTCATTATTAATAATTAGAGGATTAAAATCTTAATTGAGTTGAGAAGATATATCATGTTAATGCATATAATAAATAAAGAAATAAAAAACTAAAAATGCTTAGAACACATCAAATAATTGGTAAATGGATGACAAATACTTGATGAAAACATATAATGATTTTATTAGTCTTTGGATGGCAATAGAGAGGAGCGTTAATTATTTAAGTGAATGGATATGAAAAATTTATATAAAATAGTTACAAAAATGATAAAAGAGAATAGGTAAAGAGAGAAAGAACTAATTTATCAAATATCTCTTATCCTATGTGCACTCCTTAAACTCCTTAAACTCTCGTTATAAATTCACTACCTTCTTCTTTGATAGGCTAAGAGAAGCATTTCATATATGTATATTCCTTTGGATAAAGAAGAACTTTTACACTTTTTTTCTTTTGACGAAAAGAAACCCTTCTTTAAGATTCTTTGTCACATATGAAGAGATACCCTAAACAATTCAATTTTTCTCTTAATTGTTATCTTATTAGCCTACATATAATTCAAGAACTCCTTTCTTAATCATAAAATGCACTAAAGTCTCATTTATGTTCTCACACATATGAATATAATGAAACATTCTCAAACCATCTAGTTTCAAAGACCCTTTATTCAACTTATATATGATTTATGTATACTTAAAACAACCCAAAATATTTATTAAAAATAAAATTTAGTTATTGTAATGACTAATTCCAATGACAGTGGTTGACTAATGTATGATTGTTCAACTAATATTCTTGTATAAAATCTTAGTACATAAAATATCTCTCTTTTAACGATCCTGATCATTAATATGTCACATTAGTTGACTAGTGTACGTATAAAATTCACCAAGCATAATAAATCTTAATATAGGTCGATAGCTATTAGAACAATTTTTTCTAAAACTTTTTAAATTCTTTTAAAGATTAAAACATATTTTTCAAACAAAAACGTGATCCAAAATCATTTCAAAAGTTCTTTAAAAGTATTTTGATGCATTAAGAAGGTTTTATTTAAACTTAAACCAAATTTCTCTTGATTATTAGTTCATCCCTTCAATTCCTTTGAAACTCTCTAAAGTTGTATAAATGCTTTACCTTGCCTATTTCCTCTATCCTTTGTTTGTTTAGTATATTCAAATTTTCCTTTGCTCACTTATCCCTTATACTAAACATTATCTTTCCTATATTGCTTAATTTCATTGCAACAGAACTCCTAATATCATCAAGTTAAATTTATTTATTGAAATATATTTTTTCATCATAATAATGATGTTTAGGAGCTTGCTTGACTTTACAATCTCTCCATTTCTAATGATGACAAAATATTTAGTGATATTATAGAAATTTTATGACATTAAGTTAGCTTTCCATATGTTAAAGTAATATGTAATGTTTGCTTCCCATTAGTTCATGCATCATAAGTTAACATGTTTTAATATCATTATCTTTTCCCCCCTTTTTCAACATTAAAAATGATATGATATATAAATCTATAAATATAAAAAGGGAAAAAATAAATAGTTTTTCCTCTCCCCATTTGAAAAACTTTATTATGTAGGCAAAAAGTACATGCAAAGTGCTTATAAAATAAATGAAAATTTTCAAAAAATTATTCTAATTTAAATTTTAATATATCGTTCTCCTTCTTGGTATATGAAATAATGATTTACCTCTCAAAATATATATGTGAAGTCAATATCCTCAAATGTAATCAACATGAAAGAAATTAGTTACCTTGTTTCATGTATCATTTATAGTTATATCCTTTTCTTCCTCAATTAACTCAACAACTGGTCTTCTGATAAAATTTATTTACTTGACTAAAGTGAAGGCTCTTGGTAAATTTCCTTTAAAAGTCAATAGTTTGAGATACCATTTTATTCTTTATTTGATACCAACATAGGTGGTACCAATTTTTAGTATTCATTTAATACCACTTAATATTAACCTATAAGGAAAAGAAATTAATATGATTTAGGTAGCCACATATACTTGGCTTTTAGAAGTTAGTTCTTAAACCTTTTTTAACCCATATAATTTTGGTTATACTCAATAAAAATTGTTGGAAATTGCAATTTCCATATATATATATATAAATTCACCATAAATTAACATCTCATATGATGAAATTTAAATTGTTACTGCGAGTGAAAAACATATATAAAAATATGGCCTATATGTATTTTTATGTCTTCTTTACAGTTGATGGAAATTTAGAGCTATACTTTTGATATATAAGGGTTACTCTTTTTGTTTGATAATAAAGGTTAATAGATGGTTTAGAATATGTCATGCTCCTTTTGTACAAATGTGGCCTATAAAAATTATGACCATGTTCCAAAAGCTTGTATAACGGTCTATGTTAATTGTGAGGTTGTTTTATTTTATTTTGATAATAAAGATGCATATATGAATGACAAGAATACTATAATTTTTTCCTATGGTTTTACATAAAAGTTGTGTTTATTTTTTGACTTGTTATCCATAACTTCCAATTTTAAATTGTAAATTATAGATAAATGTATGGAATTTCTTTTTAGCTTCAGACCTAGAAGGTGATTTATGAGCATTGAAGTTTTCATGTCTAGAATTAACTTGTATATGATGATTTAGACGATGGCTTATCAATATACATATGATTTTCCTTCATTTTTTCTTAATATCGGGCGATGCTTTTCTAAAAGTGTGTCCAAGTTTTCTATTTAATTCTTCACTACATATAGTCAAACTAGATAAGGACTATTTGAGGTTATTAATCTCCTTCTTCAATATCTCATTTTCATACAATAAATCATGCTTATCTTTATTGGAGCTATCCACTCTTAGATTATATCATGTCATGCATATCACGTTGCAATTTCTTATTCTCGATTATATATGTATTACAAAATTTCCAAATCTCTTTATACTTAGAAAATACATCCCTTTTAATATTAGGCCCTATTTTTGGAGTCTAATTCGTGATTCAAACGTGAACGCATCATTCTATAGGGTTCTTTTAATGGAATCTCATTAGCCATCATAGGGTCATCTTCATTCTCATAACATCCCAATATTCTATATTTGGACATTTGAAATATGACAATCTATTCTTATGTTTAAATCCTCAATCGTCACCCTAAATATATCTCTTATTTTCACATCAAACTAAGTACATTTCAAGCTCCATTTAAGCATAAATATGTTATAGGAAAGCATTGATAAGTCCACAACTTATATATGTACATGATTTGGGACAATAGACATAACTTTCACTATGGATGTCAGATTAAGGTCATTATAGTATTTTTTTTTTGAAGAGGACTTCAATTTCTACAACTTCCATGAAGATCTCGAAGAGAGATTTTACTGTCTAGAGTGTCGAAATTGCACATTTATAAAACTTTCCCTCGAATGTCCGCTTAGTGGACATATGTCCCTCCAAACGGACATGAACTGAGCTAAAATGATGGCATTCCTGAGAAGCTCCACCCAACGTATGTCAAGTCCACGTAACGGACATTTACTAGTTAATTTCCAAATTTTTAACTCCTACAAGTTACCTATGACCCCTCTTATGTATATCTATCATTTCGAACTTATTTCTTCAACATTTTCCCTTCATTATCACTTTCATTTCAGCTCAATATCATTTACAGCCAAATCATAATATATGCTTGGTCATCAATCCAAAAACATAAAATTCAAACTTATACACATTCATCATAAATTTCTATACACGATCAACTCCCTTTATCACCTTCATTTCATCTCTAACTTATCACAATAATTCTTCTTATTTCAAGACACCATATTACTCTTTTTTTGTCAAATCAAGTTAGAAATGGGTTATAAAGTGTCCAATATGCATCCTGTGCAGTATCACTAACTTGTAAAAATCCTATCTTTCAAGTCCAGTCTTTAAAAATTACACACTTTATAGCATTGGCAAGCTAAGAGGATAACTATAACTTCCAAGAAGACAATTTTGTCCAAATCAACCTAGATTAAAATAGTTCTCCCCTGAAGTCAGAACACAGATTTTACCCCTATGAATGATTGAAAATGTGATGTGAAAACTTGGAAAGTCATGAGCAAAACATAAATATATTTCATTAACATCAAAATAAAAGATTTTTACAAAGCTTTAGTGTGCATTTCAAGACCTAAATACATCATTGGTGTCATATTCCAAAAATACAAAATATACATGAGCGAGTGTTACTTGAAATGTGGATAAAGCCTTAAATTTTAATATACTAACTTAAATACAAAAATATGTAAACTTAGAGTGGTGCCTTTACTCTCTATCATTCAATCTCTTGCTCTTCACCTAGAGATGGGGAGGAATGAGGGTGAACTTAAAAGCTCGTGGGTAACAAGTTTATAGCGGAGAAACAAGCAAAACTATTGAAAATATTCATTGCCATAGTAAATTACATTGAATCCATAAAACACGTATTTCTGAAATTCTCAGGCTTGTCAAACAATTCATAAACAACACAAGTCATGTATTCATCAAACTAGTCAACAAATCATAAACGACTTAAGTAGTCATAATGGTTTGGGTATTCCATATACATGAGGGAGCTCTTGCGAAGCTGCGATAAACATGAGGGAGTTCTTACGAATCTCCAATAAACATGAGGGAGTTCTTGCGAATCTCTAGTAAACATAAGGGAGTCTGTGATGGAGCTCTATGCCAGTAACAGGCAGGCGGTAGAAGTCTTTAACATGGTCAAGGTGCACTTGACATAACATGATAGACCACAACCCTACACAAATATGAATTTCATGACTTGTAAATATATTAAACAAAAGGCACATTCAAGATTCATGTACCAAACATGTAGCAATTACTTAAATTATTTAAGAAGCAATAAATGAAACATTTATATTGATTTGGAAAAATACTCATGGCTCATTAACTTAGCTATAAACATGTAACCTACCTAGATTCTTTGCTTAATAAATTGTTTTAAAATGCCCCTCCATTTGCTCCTTTTGCCTCTCTTGATTCCCTTTAACATTGGCAAAAATTCAATTCAATAGGAATACAAATTGAGAACCCAAAAAGAATATTCACTAAAAATTGATTCTATAGTACTACCCATATATTTCCTAAGCTTCATGAACCAAAACGTTCCAAAAATCCAAAGGATTAAATATGGGCTTACCTTGAATAGTCACTAAACAAAGAGATGTTTGGCTCAAATGGAAGCTCTTCTCTTCCTCTTTCTTTTTCTCTTCTTAAGTAACCTCAAAATCACTCTTGAAAACTAAGAAAAGAGGAAACCCTAACTTTTTCTTCTTTCTTTTTCTCTCATGGATGAAACTCTCTCTCCCTTCTTTCTTTTTCATGTTTTTCTCTCCTTCTCTCCCTTCATTCACATTTTTCTTCCTCTAATGAACAAGACAACATTTTTCCTCTTCCAATTCTACCTTTAATGAGTGCTAAATGTCTACTTTCCCTTCCTTTAATGCTTCATGGCTTTTATACTTAAGTGACATGCCATAATTGCCCTTTATACATTCTTAGTACTTTAATCTAACTAAATAGTAAAAGAAAACCCTACTAACACTGAAATAAATAATTAAACTCCAATAATTTCTATTATGACCTCATAATTTATTTAAATCATGCTTAACTCAACAACAAAAAATTTCAGTGGTCAACATTTCCCCCTTTGTTAAAAGAACTTCGTTCTCAAAATTCTTACCTGAGTCATTAAAAGGGTGTGGATACTTCTACTTTATGGCCTTTAAGGGCTCCCACGTGACCTCTTCCTTACAATGGTTTTCTCATAGGGCTTTAACTAGTTGAACTATCTTGTTCCTGAGGACCTTTTCCTTAGTGTCTAGAATCACCGTTGGAGTCTCCTCGTAAGTCAGATCATCTCTCAAATGAACCTCAGTGGTCTGAATGATGTGGGAGGGATCTAATCTATACCTCCTTAACACGAAAACATGAAAGACATCATGTATCTGTGACAATTCTGGTGGCAGCGCCATTCTATAGGCCAGTGGTCTAATCCTCTCAACAATCTCGTAGGGACCGATATATCTTGGGCTCAATTTGCCCTTCTTGCCAAGCCTCATGACTCCTTTCCAAGGAGATGTCTTAAGAAAGGCTTTCTCACCAACTTCATACTCCATTTCCTTTCGGTGTTCATCAGTATAGCTCTTTATTCTATCTTGAGCTACTTTAAGCCTTTGCTTAATTAGATTGACCTTGTCAACTGTCATATGGAGTAACTCTGGTCCTATTAATTTCCTTTCTCTTTCTTTATCCTAGCATGGAGGAGTTCTACATCTTTTTCCATATAGTGCTTCATAAGGAGCCGTCTGAATGCTCAATTGGTACGAATTATTATAAGCAAATTCGACTAATAGCAAATGCTCGTCCCAAGCACCTTTGAAATCCATCACACATGCCCTGAGCATTCCTTTAAGGGTTAGAATGGTCCATTTAGATTCACCATATGTTTGGGGATGGAAAGCAATGCTAAAATTTAACTTGGTCCTTAGAGCTTCTTGTATACTTTCCTAAATTCTTGAAGTAAATCAAGGATCTCAGTCAAAAACTATAGAGTCTAGATCCCATATAGTCTCACTATCTAATCAATGTACTTCTTTGCTAGCACGTGTAGAGAACTAGTCTTTTTAATTGCTAGAAAATGGGTTGAAACAAACGGTCAATAATAACCTATGGCATCATGCTTCCTACTGGTCTTGGACAAACCCATAAGAAAATCCATGGTTATCCTTTGCCACTTCCACTTGGGAATGGATAATGGTCTTAACTTGCCTGAAGGTGCTTGGTTTTTAGCTTTGACTTGCTAACACACTAGACATTTGTTTGCATATTCTGCTATATCTCTCTTCATGCCTTTCCACTAGAAATGCTCTTTCACATCTCTGTACATCCTGGTGCTACCTGGGTGTATGGCATAAGGTGCATTGTGTGCCTCACCGAGTATTTCATCTTTTACCTCCTTGACATTCGGAATATAAACTCTATTACCTACAACCATAATTCCATCATCCCTCACTTCCACTTCAGATTGCTTGCCATTCTTGTTTTCTTCTCAGAGCTTGTTCAACTCTGCATCTTATTCTTGCAACTCCTTAACTTTCTCTCTGAGTATTAGTCTCACTCTAAAATTAGCAATAATGCAGTCAGGTTCTTGTTATTTCAAGCTTATTTTAAGCTTAATCATCTCTTCCAACAATGATAGATAAATTGTCTGAACATGGGCTATGGAGGATTTCCTACTCAAAGCATCTACTGCTACATTTTCCTTGCCTGGGTGGTATTCAACTAACAAGTCATAATCATTAAGCAACTCTAACCACCTTCTCTGTCTCAAATTCAACTCTTTCTGGCTCAATAAGTACTTGAGACTTTTATGATCTATAAAAATCCTTGTCTGAACCCCATACACATAATGTCTCCAAATTTTTACGGAAAAAATTATTGCTGCTAAGTCTAGATCATAGGTTGGGTAATTCAATTCATAAGGCTTTAGCTATCGTGAGGCATAAGCTATTACCTTGTCTCCTTGCATCAACGCATAACCCAAACCCTTTCTTGAAGCATCACCATAAACTGTATAGCCCTCATCTCCCATGGGCGAGGTAAGAATTGGAGCAGTTATCAATTTGTGCTTAAGTTCCTCAAAGCCCTTCTGACATTCATCACTCCAGATAAACTTCTGGTTTTTCCTTAATAACTTGTTCATTGGAGCAGCTATTACAAAAAAATCCTTCAACAAACCTCCTATAATATCTTGCTGGGCCCAAAAAGCTTTTCACCTCTGCTAATGTCTCTGGTGCATGCCATTTCACCACTACTTCAATTTTTCTCGAATCGACATATACCCCATCCTTCAAAATTACGTGTCCAAGGAATACCACCTTGTAAAGAAAAAATTCACACTTGCTAAATTTGACATAAAGCCCCTTCTTCCTTAGTGTTTGAAACAATATATTTAGATGTTCTTTATGTTACTCTTCACTCTTGGAATAAACCATAATATCATCTATAAATACTATGACAAATTGGTCTAGATATTCCTTGAAGATCCTATTCATAAGATCCATGAGCATAGCTGGAGCATTGGTCAACCCAAATGGCATGACTAAGAATTGACAATGCCCATAGCATGTCTTAAAGGCTGTCTTGTGTACATCAGATTCGCAGATTATGAGCTGATGATAACCTAACCTGATATGGGAGAAGACCTTTACTCCTTGCAGCTGGTTAAACAGATCATCAATTCGTGGCAGAGGATACATGTTCTTAATAGTTACCTTGTTAAGCCTCCGGTAGTCAATGCACATACACCATGTTCCATTCTTCTTTTTAACAAACAGAACTGGGACTCCCCATAGCAACATACTTGGCGTTATATACCCCTTCTTTAATATTTCTCCTAACTATTCCTTAAGCTCCTTCAGTTTAACTGGATCCATTCTATACGGTGGTATGGAAATGGGTGCGGCACTTAAGATTAGATTTATGGTGAATTCGATTTCCCTTGCTGGTGGCAAACTAAGTAAGTCTTCTAGAAACACATCTGGAATTCCCTGACAATTGAAAAATCTTCTAACTTTCCTTCATTCACCTCAGTGTCCACAACGTGTGCTAAGAAGGTTTCACACCCTTTTTGTTGGGCCTTGAATTTTTGATTATTTTAGTAAACATGATTTGAATGAATTTTGGTATTGTTAGATAAATTATTT
>JANZXR010000009.1:1641125-1658597 GCA_027575705.1 Erythroxylum echinodendron
AGTGAAAGGCTTAAAGCCTTATACTGATGAGTGAAAGGCTTAATGCCTTATTCTTATGTGATTAATGTGATACATCTAAGTATGAGTGATACTTCTGAACTTGTATGATACTTCTGATTCTGTGAAATTATACAACACTTGTGATAGACTTTAATGTGTTGATAATTGTACTATGATTAATATGTTGCATGAATTGAGTGGACCATCGAAGATAGTTACCTCACTGAGTTCGCAAAACTCACCCAAAATTTGCAACTATTTTTTAGGACACAGAAGAATACCCCGTTAGGCGACGGGAGTATATCTATTGCGTATGAGGGAGAAAAGAAGAGGTCGGGATAAGTTCGCGTCTGCATTAATTTTCTTCATTTGACACTGAAGTGTATTTTTTTGCAAAATGTTGTATTATTTGTAGTTGAATATTACAGTGTGTAATAATTTTGAGAAACTGAAAATGATTTTATTTTTGTAATTTGAAATAGGCCCAAGTGGCTAATAAAAGTTTATGTGATTCCATTATGTTGTATCAAATGGTTATAAATAAAATGGGCCAATTTGAGTTATCAACTTTCTGTACTTTATGTTTCATCGATTAAAATGTAATATGTTTCGTTTTCAGTTTAAGTAAACAAAATGTTTTGAAAAAGAAAAAGTGGGCCCAAATTAATGATCATTGATAAGAGTATTAAAAAAAATTTTATACCGACTTTTAATTGTTTAGTGATGTGGCACACCACCCTCGCGGGGCACGGGCTTAAATATCACCGTCGATATCGAGTTCGGGTCCAGCGGGAGTGGGGTGTTATACTTTGTGTGAGATTTAGGAATTCTCTTGCCTTCTTTTGGACATAGACTTTTGACAAGTATTTCTTCCTAAAGGCTTCCAAAAAGTTTCTCTATGACAATACCGACAGTATCACCTGATTATGGGGCACTAATTCTCACCAATGGAGTGCGTCCCTTTATAGCAAGGCTACTGCATACTCCAATTTCTCCTCATCGAAGCACTTTATCTGAAGCAGGACTCTCTCTGTGCTTCTTAACCATACTTCAGCCTCTTCGGAATTCGTAGTCCTATTAAAGTCTACATCCCCATACTTGTGGAGCTTATCATAATGTCCGCTCCTCTCCATTGGAGCTTGCACTGGAACTTGTGGCACTTAGCCCATAGCATGCGTGAAAGCCTGAGCAAAGGCTTAAAAGAAACATAGATTTATGGGGTTTACTTGGGGCATAAGAGGAGGCAGTGGCACTTCATGTTGCACACTAGGTACTTTAGAATTATGATCAGAGTGTGTCCCCGCATCTTGTTGGACATGAGATTCATCCGTACTTCCTTCGTAAGAGCAAGATCGAGTCATAACTGCTCAAGTTCTCTTTCAAAGCGGCATACTCACTCCTTCAATTTAAAACCATTTAAAATCTTTAGTTCATGTTTCATGCCAGGTTTAAACTCACATGTGTGCATGTAAAACCTTCTTAAACCATGCTTCATATAAAACACTACAAAAACAATGCATGTTCATTTCGTGTTTTAAAACGACCCATTTCATGCTTAGCATACTCCTAAACCTAGTTGCTCTGATACCATAGCTTTTATGCCCCATTTTTGGAGTCTAGCTCATGATTCAAACGTGAGCGTATCATTCTGTAGGGTTCTTTTAATGGAATCTCATTAGCCATCATAGGTTCATCTTCATTCTCATAACATCTTGAAATTCCATATTTGGACACTTAAAATACGACAATCCATTCTTATGTTTGTATCCTCAATCATCACCCTAAACATATCACTTATTTTATCTTTTATTTCCACATCAAACTAAGTACATTTCAAGCTCCATTCAAGCCTCAATGTGTCATAGGAAAGCATTGATAAGTCCACAACTTATATAAGTACATGATTTGGGACAATAGGAATAACTTTCATTATAGATGTCGGATTAAGGTCATTCAAGTACACTTTTGAAGAGGAATTCGAGTTCCACAACTTCCATGAAGACCCCAAAAAGAGATTTTGCTGTCTATAGGGTCAAAATTGCACATCATAAAACTATCCCAAGAATGTTCACTTAGAGGACATATTTCCCTCCAAACAGACATAAACTAAACTAGAAAGTTGGAATTCCTGAGAAGGTCCGTTTATGGGTTAATTTCTAAATTTTTAACTCCTATAAGTTACCTATGACTCCTCTTACGCATATCTATCATTTCAAACTTATTTTACTCAATATTTTCCCTTCATTATTACTTTCATTTCAGCTCAATATCATTTACAACCAAATCATAATATATGTTTGGTCATTAATCCAAAAACATAACATTCAAACTTATACACATTCATCATAAATTTCTGCATATAATCAACTCCCTTTATCACCTTCATTTCATCTCTAACTTATCACACTAATTCTTCACATTTCAAGACACCATATTGCTCTTTTTATGTCAAATCAAGTTAGAAATGGGATATAAAGTGTTTAGCATACACCCTGTGTAGCATCACTAACTTGTAAAAATCCTATTTTTCAAGTCCAGTCTCTAAAAATTACATACTTTATATCATTAGAAAGTTAAGAGGATAACTACAACTTCAAAAAAGACAACTTTGTCCAAATCAACCTAGATTAATACAGTTTTTCCCCTGGATTCAGAAAACAGATTTTACCTCTATGAATGCTTGAAAATGCAATGTGAAAACTTGGAAAGTTATGAGCAAAACGTAGATATATTTTGTTAACATCAAAATAAAAGATTTTTACAAAGCTTTAGTGGGCATTTCAAGACCCAAATACATCATTGGTATCATATTCCAAAAATACAAAATATACATGAACAAGTGTTACTTGAAATGCGACTAAAGCCTTAAATTTTCATCTACTTACTTAGATACAAAAATATGTAAACTTGGATTGGTGCCTTGACTTTCAATCATTCAATCTCTTGCTCCTCACCTAGAGATAGAGAGGAATGGGGGTGAGTTTAAAAGCTTGTGGGTAACAAGTTTATAGCAAAGGAACAAGCAAAACCATTGAAAATATTCATTGCTATAGTAAGTTGCATTGAATCCATAAAACACGTATTTCTCAAATTCTCAAGCTTGTTAAACAATTCATAAACAACATAAGTCATGTATTCATCAAACTTGTCAACAAATCATAAACAACTTAAGCATTCATAACAGTTTGGGTAGTCCATATACATAAGGGAGTTCTTGCAAAGCTCCGATAAACATAAGGGAGTTCTTGCGAATCTCCAGTAAACATAAAGGAGTTCTTGCGAATCTCCAGTAAACATAAACGAGTTCGTGATAAAGCTCTATGCCACTAGCGGGCAGGTGGGAAAAGCCTTTAACATGGTTAACGTGCATGTGACATAATATGATGGACCACAACAAACCCATAAAAACATGAATTTCATGACTTGTAAATATATTTTACAAAAGGCACACTTCGAAAATAGGATTTCCATAAACGTGATATATTTCAAATACAATTTTCATCATCATTTCATAAATCATCAACAAGATTCATGTACCAAACATGCAGCAATTACTTAAATCATTTAAGAAGCAATAAATGCAACATTTATAAAGTAATTGAAATCATTTAACTCTATTGATTTGGAAAAATACTCATGGCTCATTAACTTAACTATAAAGATGCAACCTACCTGGATTCCTTACTTAAAAACTTATTTTAAAATTCCCCTCCTCTTGATTCCCTTTAACATTGGCAAAAATCCAATTTAATAGGAATACAAATTGAGAACCTAAAAAGCATATTCATTAAAAATTGATCTTAGAATACTTAAACTCATATATTTCCTAAGCTTCATGAACCAAAACCCTTCTAAAAATCCAAAGGATTAAAAGTGGGCTCACCTTGAATGTTCACCAAACAAAGAGATGTTTAGCTCAAATGGAAGTGCTTCTCTTCCTCTTTTTTTTCTCTTTTTGAATAACCTCAAAATCACTCCTGAAAACTAAAAAAAGATGAAACCACAACTTTGACTTCTTTCTTTTTCTCTCATGGATGAAACTCTCTCCTTTCTTTCTTTTTCACGTTTTTCTCTCCTTCTCTCCCTTCATTCACGTTTTCTTCCTCTAATGAACAAGATAACATATTTCCTCTTCCAATTCTACCTTTAATGAGTGCTAAATGTCCACTTTACCCTTCCTTTAATACTTTATGGCTTTTATACTTAAGTGACATGCCACAATTGCCCTTTATACATTCTTACTGCTTTAATCTAACTAACCAATAAAATAAAACCCAACTAACATTGAAATAAATAATTAAACTCCAATAATTTCTGTCACGACCTCATAATTTATTTAATCATGCTTAACTCAATAAAAAAATTCGGGGGCCAACACTTAAGCTCATAAACTTTAAATATTTTAAAAGATCATCATATAGAAGTTTAACATCTTTTTTGTGTGTTAGTTTTGAATGTTTTATAATCATTTTTAACACTAATACTATTGATTAAAGTAAGTGATTGATGATTGTTAATTTTATGTGTTTTATACCATAAGCGTACGACGTAGTTATAACTAGTACTTTCAAATACATGTCAATCCTACGTGGATAACGAGTACTAGTAATAACTCTTCTCATATTATCTGACTACCATTTGAGGTTATATTGATAAATCATTTTTAAGAAAGAAAGTAAATTGAGGACAAGTCAAGACAATTAAATAAACTAAGATGCAAAATAATGAAAATTCAACCAATAAAACATGGAATTTGAATCCCTGCAGGACTTATTAGGTAATAGTGATTTCACTAATCGATATAATCTAAAGTTCATTGGATCGTGTAAATTTCTCAATTATGCTAATATCTTTCTGAAGACTATTATCATGTAATTCTATATTGATTAATTGAAATCTCTTTCTAATTAAAACTCTTAGAATCATATTAATTAATATATGGATTTCACTATTAGGTTTGACCCTAAGCTAGAAGATTTATATCAACCTATCTGTAGATTTTCATATAACTCCTTTTAATTATGTCAGATCTATTCATACATTAGATTTCTTATTCTTAATTGCATGAAATAATATATGAATCAACATGTCAACAATATTAATTTAAGGACAATTAACAACATATAATTGAATTTCAATGAAACTAACCAATAATTAAATTAAATTAAAGTTGTTACAAGATCCATTATAAAGTTCACTTAATCTAAATACCTAAAAAAGAATTTAGCTAATACTCATAGAAAACAAAACATCAAAACTTAAAAAAATTTGAAAATTTGAAAATTCAAGATAACATGATTGAATTCCCTAAAATCTCTCAAATCTTTATTCTAGATTGATGAAAATAAGCTATAGAGGGGTTCTTTGGCTTTTTCTTGTGCTTTATATCTTTCTATTTCGTTTTTTTGTTTCCTAGCCTCCTCTTTATTCTTTCACTTAATCTTAGCTTTTAAAATTTGAAAATTAGATTTTGGGAGATACATGAGCATCAACACAAGCATATTGATTATTGTGTTCTTTAAATAGATGCGTAACACTTTTTAAGCTAATACGTGCATAGATAAAGTGTTGATTGTTTTGCAAGCTTTACAATTTATAGCCTTCAAAATACCACAAGTGCACGGGTCATGATTGGTAGTATATGAAGGGTCAATCCTACGAGGAAGGTGAACTAATATAATCTTATGTTATCTAAAACTTGGAAAAACATAATAAAATGAAAATGAAAATTGCAAAGAAAAGCAAATACGGGAAAATGATTAGCAAGAAATTAATTCGCAAGTTTAACACAAAAGGAAATTGAAATCAAGCAACACAAACTTCACAATGGAAATTAACCAAGAAGAGTTACCAAATTATAAAAGGGAATTTTCCATATCATTAATGCTAATCTAGTTTTTAAGCATTATTGTGGTGTCGGTTCTAGACTATCGTATGGTGGATTACTCTCTCTCAAGTATAATCATTGAACCCAAAATCATAAACCCTAATTGAATTATGGATTTTGCAATCTTTAATTAACAAAAGACCTACAACTCTAATTAAATCTTAAGCCCTCTAATAAACAATTGAGTCTTAAACGGGATCTCTTTCTATATAATAACTGACTAGATTGATTGCGTGGTCTATTGGATCACCTAACTCTTGTTAACTCGACCCAATCATTTTGTATTTGACTCACCCTCTCGATTTGTTACCAAAGCATGAAGATACAACAATCAATCATAACACCCAATCAAAATAACAAAAATAATTACATTAACATTAACACAAGTTAAAATTCAGAAAGAAAGACATCTTAATCAAACCTAAATCCATAAATATATTCATATTCATCTTAAAATTCAAAGAAAATGAAAACAAAGATGAAATAAATACACGTGGAATAGGGATCAGGATGCTTTGGGAAAGCAGCAGCTGTGAAGACTCGCTTCTTTCTACTCTCCTCTTCTTTCTCTCTCTTCTTCTTCTCTCCTTTTAGAATCTTTTCTGAAACTGGCAGATTGAATGTTTGCATAAGGTTTCTTCATGAACCGTTTTATAGGTTTTTTTAACTCCAAAAGGTCCAAAAAGCCCATCGAAAACTCAAGTGGGGAAGGTTATTTGCATTTTATGTCCACGATCGTAGCCCCTGAATGAGCCTTCTGTCATGATCGTGGCAATTCTGCCACAATTGTGGCTTCTCCCTGATGCTTCTGTCATAATCGTGGCTTCTGCACCACGATCGTGGGCCTAGTTACTCCTTTGGGTTTTCTCTGAATCTCCTCTATTCTTCCATATTTTCCCTAAAACATTAGCAAGCATATCAAGACACCTCAAAAAAAAATTGAAGCTTAAAAGCTCAAAACACTCAAAACACAAATATCTAACAAAATAACTGAAACCTAACCTAACGTGCATTAATAATTCAATTTAACTACTAAACACGCACTAAACTTCCCACCAAACATTATATAGTCTACGACTATCAACATCCCCACACTTAAATGTTTGCTTGTCCTTAAGAAAAAAACAAAATAAGCAAAACACACAATATATCAAAACACACAACAGGCAATGCCGTAATGAGGAAATGGTATCAACTTCCTGAAACTAATTTAACTTCAAACACAACTCTCATATTGTTCCAACTTATTAACTTGTGAAACCTCTGCCTAAGTTCTTAAGACTAAATATACAACTAATCAAGACCTTAATTTTAAGTTTATTCACCCCTATCACTTGCACACACACATTGATAATTATTTGGTCAACTAAAAGTGTAACTATCTCTAAGTAGGTTTTCATGAAAATTCAAGTTATACACAAGATCGTAAGGTTTATTTGGCAAAAATACTATATTTTTTATTTTTTGATGACATGAACCTATCCTTTTTTTGGTGGAAACAAAGATTTATAATGAATGTCGATCTGGTTACTTAGCTTGGTTAGAATGTAATTATATCCTTTTGATGTGAAGGTATACATTTGTGATGCGTGTCGATCCAATTACTCAACTACATCACATTCTCAACTAGTTACTAGCTATAATCAAAAAGCCAGCAAAATAGTTATTTATTTAAGATTTACACTTTTTTTAACTACCTCATTTCTTTAGCTAATTGTTCTCATGAAAAGGTATTAGTGATACTACTTATTTGATTGGCCTAAAATTATAAATGAATGTGACAAATTCCTAGGGTGGTGAATAAACTAACATCATATCCTAATTAACATCTATATTTAACCAAAGTAATCTAGATCACTAATTTCACGAGCTAATAAATCTTCTCAACCTAAAAGACTGTGTTTAAAGTTAAATCAATTACGTTAAGTCCTAACCATTGACACATTCACATGAATTGCATTATGCATCCTAAACAAACTTTTCCCTATCTAATAAATCTTCGCAACCTAAAAGACTATGTTCAAAGTTAAATCAATTTAAGTTAAGTCCTAACCATTGACACATTCACATGAATCACATCATGCATCCTAAATAAACTAACATACATACAATATTCACATTCAAAATAAAATCATACATGCAAACAACGCAGCCCTCCCCATGCTTGGACAACACATTGTCCTTAATTTGAAAAGAGCAACCAAAGACACATAAGGTAGGAATAAACATAACATAAAATAATATGAAAATTTAAGAACAACATAAAGACAAATTGAAAATTGAAAAAGTTAGAACACAGAACCATCATGGTGATTAAGGTGGTGATGGTGTCGGAGGTGGAGGTTGAACGCTTTGAGCCTAGTTTCCTATCTTATATTTGATTCAAAGAGATAAAGAGAGTTATTAATCCTCATCCATTCCAAATTATGAAAACTTATTTGTCCTAATTTAAAACAAAATTGAACTATATATAATTTAAATTTAACTACTAAATGTGCTAATTTATGGTCATTATGTTAACCTTACATCCTTGGAAACTTAGTCATGATTAATTATGAGTGGCTTGCTTCCACCTGTGTTTCCTAAATTCAGCTTCGTAGCTTGTAAATAAGTTATAAATTGCAAGATGATCAAAAGGAAAACATTGATGAAGTTGAGAAAACCAATTAAATTCAGTATTGTTCTTTTCATCAATAACTATCCATAAAATCGGAAATAACAAAACTCCCTAAATCTTTTAATTAATCCAGTAGTTTGTTTTATGAGAGGGTGAGTTGTTCGTATTCTTCCTTAGTCACCCTCATCTCCTCTTCAGCTTTCACCTTATGAACAAAGACTTCCATATCTTTTTGAACCTCTATCTCTGCTATCGTCTGTTCATCTTCGTCTTGTTCTTTTAAACATTCAAACACATCAATTTTCATGAATGGTATGCTTAATGGGTAAGGTGGGGGAGGAATATAGGGAGGGTCCTCATTCTTTTTTTCATCCTTTTTCTGCTTCTCTTAGTCTTCTACAGAGTTCGTTGGTTATCCTAAATCTTTCCCATTCTTAAGTGTGTTAATCTTACATTGATCTTTTGAATTTACTTTCATATTGTACAGACAATTTTCTACAATTTGCTTACAAAATTCCCTAGAAAGCTGGCCCATTCGAACCTCTAGGTTGTGAATAGAAGAGGTATGACCTTTTGTTACTTGCTCAAACTTCTCTTCCAATTTCTTTTAGGCCTTTTCCATGTTCATGAGCTTATCTATGATCTGATCCAATTTAGAATCCCATGAACTGGACTCATATGACTGAAATCCTGATAGGTCTTGATGTCCTAAGTGAGTCTTTATATTGTTGGACCACAAGAAATCTGAGTGGTTTTGCCATTCCGGATTGTACATGTTCTAATAAGAATGATGACTTCCCCAACCAAATTGTTCCTTAATGAAGTTTGCAAGGGTCATTTGATTCCTATAATGTATTTCCTCCATCATTTATCCATTTGGACTCCTCATAGTTGTATAGTGATGTCCAAATTGATATGTCTTCTACTCTACACCCAAACTTCCTTCTTTCGATTTTTTTTCCTATTCTTTAGACTGTGAGAATTAGACTAATCCTACACCTCCCTAATAGTTATGTCAAAAACTTATTAATCGTTTTGCAAGCTTTACAATTTATAGCCTTTAAAATATCATAAGTGTATGGGTCATGATTTGTAGTATGTGAAGGATCGATCCCACAGGGAAGGTAAACTAATCAAATCCTATTTATCTAAGGCTTGGAAAAATAAAATGAAAATAGAAATTACAAAGAAAAGTAAATACGGGAAAGTGGTTATCAAGAAATTAATTCATAAGTTTAACACAAAAAGAAATTGAAATCGAGTAACACAAACGTCATAATGGAAATTAACTAAGAAGAGTTACCAAATTATAGGAGAGGGGATTTTCCCTATCATCAATGCTAATCTAGTTATTTATGCATTATTATGGTGCTAGTTATAGACTATTGTAGAGTGTATTACTCTCTCTCGAGTTATAATCATTGAAACCTAAATTATAAACCCTAATTGAATTATAGAATTTGCAATCTCTTAATTAACGAAAGACGTATAACTCTAATTAGATCTTAATCCCTTTAATAAACAATCGGGTCTCACATAGGATCTCTCTCCATATAATAACCATTGATTGCTCTATTAGATCTCCTAACTCTCATTAACCTGACCTAATCATTTTGCATTCGACTTACCCCTTGATTTGTTACCAAAGCATGAAGATACAACAATCAATCACAATACCTAATCAAAATAACACAAAAATAACTAGATTAACATTAGCTCAAGGTAAAATTCTAAAAGAAAGCTAGAACATCTTAATTAAACCCAAATCCATAAATATATTCGTATTCATCTTAACTTTAAAGAAAATGAAAATGAAGATGAAAGAAATAATGTGGAATGGGGATCGGGATGCCTTGGGAAAGCAACAGTTGTAAAGACTCGCTTCTTTATCGTCTCTTCCTCTTTCTCTCTTTTCTTCTTCTCTCCTCTTGGAGTCTTTTCTCAAAGTTGCTGATTGGAGGCTCCCTTAAGGTTTCTTCATTAACCCTTTTATAGGTTTTTCTAATTTGGGCAACCCTAAGGTTTTTTCAGAGTCAGAAAAGGTTAGTTACCTTTATGAATTCATAGAAAAGTTTTTTTATTAGGATTATTAAGTCCTCTAATATTCTATGATAGGAAACTTATTATAGTGGGAGGGGGTTTCTTCTTCTTTTTGGACCTTCTTTTATTAACTGTTTTGAAGTTCTTCTAGTTACTATTATTCCCTACTTTCTTATTTTAAAGGCGCTATTACAGAGCTAATAGGGGGGATCTCCTTAGTATATTTCTTTAGCATTCTTTTCTCTTTAAGCAACATATTCTTTAGTAGGTTCAATCTAAGGTTTCCACACTCTTTCTAAGATATTTTATTTCTGAAGCTTGATGCTTCTTCATTTGGCTTTAATGATTGTTGGTTGGACTTTTAGCTAAGGGCTCTAGTATCTTGTTATCTTTATCAAATTCATTGGTGTGTTGAATATTTCCTAGCTCCATTAGTTCTAAATATTTACTTGTTTGGAACTTTCTTCCTACTTTCTTCCAGTTGCATTTTTGTTATGGTTTGGCTATTCTCTAACTACTAGTAACCAGTACCTCATCCCTAACAAATCCATTGTTCTTATCTAGTTTGAGAATGGGGATTACTTCAAGAAGGTGTTTACTTGCTTCCACTAACACACTTATTATGGCATAGTTAACTCTTCTCATTCTTGTTGTTTCCTCATTTAGGCAAAAAAATATAGCTTACTAAGTAGTTGAGGCCCTTTATGGTCCAGTACTCTAATGGTATGCGATGAATGTTAAGCTAAATGGGAATACTTTTATGCTTGGGGTTATAAAGTTTAGAACTAAGTTTCTAGGATTGGAGGAAAAAGGTTTACAGTTTTAGTGTTAGAGTCTTGATTCAAGGTTTTCTTTTTTGATAATGAGCTAAGGAGGAAATTATGAAAAAAAGAATAAATCTTCTTCATTGTGAAGGACTTTTGTTAGCACCATAGTGTTCCAATTTTGTTGTGCTCGTGTATTGATAGATTGATAGGGTAGTCTTTTGAAGTATCCTATTAGTGTAGCCTTCCACTAACCAGCTCCCTTTTAATTAAAGGATTTCCAAGTTTGGAACAACTAGGGGGTTCCTTCATTTTCAATTGAAGGCCAGAAGGAATGTTTTAAGGAAATAGAGGGATCTCCTAACATTTGATGCATATGTTTTCTTTAGTTATTATGGGTTGGGGGGTTGGGGAAGAAGGAAGGGTTGAGGTTGAACCAATAGGTAAAGTTCCTTGGTTTACAAGTTTTTCCAAAGGATCATAATAAGGTTGGTTGCTGGTAGAGTGGGGAAGTTTTCAATTGTCAAGTGATTTATGCTTTCGTTGCTAAAAATAGTTTTAAAAAAAGATGGTATGGTCTCCCTAAGGTTAAGAAAATGCAGAAACCAAAACAACTAGGGATAGATCTGAACAAGAGATACTTAACAGAAAACATAAGAAAGAGAGGAAGAAAATAAAATAGAATAGAATAAAGATGAAATAAAATAAAGGAGTGGAAGAGAGAAATAGATACCTATTTTAGCTAGGAAGATCAAACAAAGAGCCAAAGATAAGGAGAAAAAACTAGAGCAAGAAGTTCAAAAGATTAAAATAGGTAAGGTAAAGAACTATGCAAGCCATACAACTGGGAATATAAAGAGATGCAGAAACTTCTTTCACTAAATCCAAGGAGATCAAAATCCAACTATTGTACTATTTTCGTAACTACTGTAGTTTAATGTTTTTCAAATGGTCTATATTTTGATATTCAATTTTAAATATTTATGCATTTAAACTAAAATTTTATAAGATAAGTTTGGAGAAATTATTCAAAGAAATATATAAAAATATATTCCTTCAATCTTTATATTTTCTTAACTGAGTTAAATTAAATGAGCTTTCTCAATTTAGATCAACTCATCGACTTATGGTTACTATTCCAATCAAAAGTCTTATTATAAAATTTGAATGAAAGAGTTATAATTAAAGATAATATTATCTTGTCCTCAATTCTTTTAAAAGTTTTTAATTGATGGAATTATTTCCAAAGGAAAAAAAATATGTACTACTCTGGGGAATTGAGAGATTTAGCAACTCTATCACATTGACTAATAATTGATTATGATAGAAAGTTGTTTCCCTCCACGTTTACTTTTTCCATCACACCAAATGTATGTTTAACAATATAACCAAAATTGATTTGGCATGGTTAGTGTAGATCATATTGGAATACATAAGGTCATACTTACCAATTTGTATTCGAAACCGAGGCCGAGGAACTTCATTACATTTCAATACCAACGCCTTCTGTTCAGTTTTAATTTTAGCAACAATTGTGGTTTATAACTCTAGAAGTAAACGTATTATAAAAGAAAAAAGAAAAAGGAAATTACTATTATTGTGGAACTTTTATATTTCTACTACTGAACTATGAAAATAACTTATATAATATCAATGTTGTACCGAAATCATTTTTCAAAAAAAAAATTCTTAGTTTGCAGCTCTTGTATTTTTTCTAATTTTGATGTATGAAAATAACTTTTATACCTATTAAGTTCTTATCTATGGCATGTTAACCAAAATCAGTTGACATATGAAAACATTAAAACTAATCTATATGGCCTAATTTTGTGGTTCAATAACAAAATACCGTACTATCAATACTTTAAAAATGTTTTATTAAACATTTTTATATAATCTGTTCTTCATGAATTAAGTAATACATGTAAGCATCTTGTTTAAATTTAGTAATACGTGAAGAAAAACAATATATACTTACGTATGTATGAATCTGGCCACAATTCGTTTGTTGTAATCCAAACTAAGCTTTAAGAAGCTATTCGATGGACCAGTCTCTTAACCATTAATGTGATTGCATCAGACGATTCTCATATTTTTCAAGTTGAACAATATATATTATAAAAGGATTCTCATATTAAGCGACCATTTCATCACAAAAATTTAAGCTATTGTGTGAGGCCGACTAAATTGGTTTTATATATTCTATAACACACTTTCTCAAGTGAAAGTCCTTTGGGCTTGAAACTTAAACAGGTTTACTTTAACTTGTGCTTAATTTTATAGGTGAATAGTAAGATTCGAACTCACGATAATATTCATATGGACAAATGATTAATATATCCAGAGAGGAAGGGAATCAACCATAACGTAGATAGTATAAATAAGCTATATACATATGGGAGGTAAATATTCTACGCTTAGTTAGGGGAGTTAACAGAGGGATATGTATAGGTAATGCATAGATTAAGGGATTTCCTTATATATTATAGATTAAATATATTTCCATTGATGGATGAAGAAACCACATCTGTTTGTTATCCAGAAAAAGAAAAGAATACGTTTACGTTTCAGTACAAGAAAGAGAACAAAATCATTTAAACAATACAATTATTGAATACTTGCCTCAAACGTCAAAACAAAATAAGGAACTCAATTATCTTCTTCTTAATAATTCTTCTTAGATCGGGTGATAGGTAGGCCTGAATGTCTCCCAACAAATGCTGATTTAAATCATAAAATTCTACTATAACACCTACAATTTGAGTTGAGAAAAGCAGGTAGAGTGAGCTGTCCGAGAAATAAGGAACAAATCAATCTTGCAGTTGCTGTAAATGATAGCATGCATATTCAAGAAATTAAACATATGCACTTTCCCCGGGATCTTTGCTGTGGATGTCAAGGTCAAGTTCCCACCCGAAACATCTTGTGAAAAATAAGGACTGTTAACGACAGCACTGGTCATCAGATTGGCAGAAGTTGTGATGTTTTTCTTACTTCGTGCTGGAACAAATTCATTTGGAATTGCTACTTCCCCTACTGAGAGTCCATGGTATTGAATAGTTGCAGAAGTGTTCTTGTACTGAAAGCTCCCATAATTGCGATTACCCATGGTGATAACCATGCCTATTGTCACATTTGACGTAAAACCCCACTGAACCTTGTCAAGGCCAATTGGGTAGGCTTGGATATCAGGGTTCTTTGGCTTGAAGACGGTCAAGGCCAAAGTTGTGAAGATTATGGCAATAACAATGATGAAGATTGCAGTCACTGCACAACATACCTTGAACGCTTTCTGAATGACCATGTTCTCTATAAATGAAAATTTTTGGGAAAAAGCTGAAGGTTTTGGAGTTGAGTTAATCCACGATGAAGAAGGTTGGATGGATGTAGAGTTGCCGTAGGGCTAGGATGGCTTAAATAATGATCCCGTCGTTTCTCTCTGGGAGTAATGCTATTTTATCTTTAGTAACTACGTGGATTGACCAAGATTCCTGTTTTGGACAGTTTAACGCAAATGATTGATTGGATTTAGCTGTATCCCGATGGAGTTAATAGAAACTATGCTGTATCTTCCGATCTCTACTTATGCGATTAGACTATTAGCTTATCGATTCATTAGAGTTGCAGTTTTGAATATTTACTATTTAGCATATATTATGAAAGACAAATTAGAAATTTTTATTTAATAAAAATGAATACTATCACAATATTTTTCGTTAAAAAACTTCTTTTTTCCTTCCTACTCATCTTCTTCTTTCATTATCACGTAAAAAAATCTAAAAATAGAAAAGATAATTATTCAGTCACTCTCGCTGAATACATCTTTAAAATATAGACACGTTAAAAGTGAATTAATGACAAATAAGAAACTAAAATGCACGAGCTTCTTATTAAAACATCTAACTAAAAATGTGTGCCTTTCTAAGTATATAATATATCAATTTTTTATATACACATACTTATATTTTAAGAACTAGAAAAACTCACAAAAAATACATGCTTTCTAGTACTCTTTAATTGTGACATTAATATTAGTTTTGCACATGTTGCTAGTTTATTGGGCTATTAGTCTCCCTCTTAAGAGGATTTTACATTTGTAGTAATTTGTGGACTTAGAGTAACTTGAATCTAAGATTAAGTCAAGCATGCCTACCTCTTATAGAGCTTTGTCAGCAGTATTGACAATTACTCTATTTAAGGAATGTTGGTTGGAAAATAGACTCCTAATTTTACACTCAAAACTGCAAGTATACGGGTCAGGCACCACTTAATTCAGATTGATCTTTGTTTAAGAACTAATTTTTTATGGAAATAACTGGAAAATTAAATGAAATTAAACAACTAACAATGGAAAAATGATAACATCAAAATGCAGAAACTTAGAATTTAAGATCTTAACAACTAAAGATCTCTTTTTTCCTATCTTATCTCCCTTCTATTTGGTTAATTGAATTTTGCCTCACCTAAGATGCCTTAATATATTAACTACCCTTTCTCATAGTGTAATTAATTATCTCTAACCAAATTAAATGGAAATGATTAAGCAATATCTCAATCTACAAAATCAATCCACCAATTCAAATAGTTATTAAGTTATCCTATGGGTAATCAATTAAATTAGCTAAGCTCTCTCTCTCTAACTAATCAATTAACTTGATAAATGTAGGTATATAGGATGCCAATTCTCATTATACAATCCTACACAAATTACCCTAATCAATCTCTCAATATATTGCGAGGTATAATTTCACCATTCATCAAAAGCTTCATTTATTCAAATCAACAAAATTAGAGTTCAACAAGAAGTTTAAAAGTAATCTCTACATATAAATCAACCACTTATAATGTCAATAACATCCCCAACAATCAAATAATCCATCATATAAATGCTAGAAGAGAAAAAATGAAAAAAAAACTAAATGAATCAAACTCCTTCTCTTCTTTGCCCGAATATGGAAAATCTGGCATTAGTACGCTCTTTTCCTAATTATAAATGATAAACCTTGATTTTATACCTCTCCTAAGACTCTAAACCTATGTTTCTACTTAAGGAGGAAAGTATCTACCAAAGCTCTCCCATCCATAGGGGCTTTTTAACCTTATATAGTCATAAGTACCTAAAAAATAAGTGAACCCCACATATATCTTCGAGTTAGACATCCCACAATCGTGGGAATTGGCATGAAACACACAATCGTGGGTTCTTGCATTATAATTCCTCCTCTTCTTTTCTCTTTACTTGATCTTTAGCTCAATGACAAAGGTTACTACCTCCATTCCTATGTCAAAATAATCAATTCTTACCTTAAATCAATATCAAACATAAAAGAACAAAATCAAGATCAAAATAAAAAAACATACAAAATAAATCATAAAACACAACAATAATAACCTATTACAAAAGAAATACATGCCAAATACTTAGAAAAACAAACACTAATGCAAAACTATCAACTTTCCCACAGTTAAATCTTTGCTTGTTCTCAAGCAAAATCAAATAGAACTAGTAAATTCCCTCACTTCATTTTCACAAAGATCAAAGCATACAATCTCTTAAATTTTGGCCAACTCAAATATCAAGCTTCTACACATATCGCGACAACTTTTTATTAGTGTATATAAGCAAACTCAACAGATGACACCATCACTAAAAAATAAGTATAGATGCAAAATGAATCTTCCTCATGGTTTCACTCATTTCTTTCAAGTGTTTGATGGTTAGTGTTTCACTCAAGCTCCCTATAGGAAACTACACTATCATAGGCTTGCTAATATACCAATTCTCCTTTACAATGATTGCATGCATAAATAGATCAAAAGGATTTGCTTATGGTTGTAATGTGGTAAGGGTTAAGGTAGGTAAAAAAGGTAAAGGGTTTAAGTAATAAATGGACAAAGGGATAATAAAACATAATTATGAGATACACAAGTGTAAATATACTACTACTCTGCACTTATTGTTGATACTAAAATGTTCTTCCCTTTTCTTTCTTTTCTTTTTCTCTTTTCTTTTTTCACTCTTTTTATCAAATGGAGGAAACAATGAACAAAATAGCAACTAAATACAATGTGATTCAAGAACAGAAGTGTGGCACCCCATTACCCTAGGGTACGCGCCGGAACGCCCGTAGGTCGTTCCGACACATATCCTAAGATAACGGAGC
>JANZXR010000009.1:1658697-1672111 GCA_027575705.1 Erythroxylum echinodendron
TGCATACATGAATGCATGCATATGTCACTATACACTTATACACTCCTATTCATGGCAATCGGTGAGGGGATGTTACAAGAAGTATCACTCAACTCATCTCGGAAGAAAAAAAATTGTAGCAAAAACCCCAAACTAATGCATCACTTAATACTCTACTAAGCTTGTGAATGGGTAGGTTAGGCTTCGGGTTTCAAAATTTGAGGTGCTTTTAAGAAACAAAATGGTTAAAGATCAACAGAGGTAGCAAGGAATAATAAAAGGTAGGTCATTTAAGCCAAAGGTTAATACAAAAAAGGCCTTAATAATCTCTATTAAGCATGCATCTAGTAGATTTAAACCGATTCAAAGCAAGTTCTGAAGGTAATAGCCTAAGGAAGCATCACACAAACAAATAAATAAAATGACTAAAGATGGAGTCATATAGGCTTAATCCTCACATTGGATCAAACGAAAATTCATTATGCATCTCTACACTAACTCATTACTTAAGTGTCAAATTGTGAGTAAGCTTACGTAACCAACTACTTTTCATCACTCAATATGGTTCATTCTCTACTTAAGTAACCTAATCTGAGTTCAAGCATGCATTTAATCTCCTTCCAACAAGTATGACAGAATCTCATGGCAAAAAAACTCAAAATGATTCAAGTGTGGTTCTACTGTTTAACACAAAACAACATAAAACAACCTAATATGCCTAAAATACACATCCTATTTAACAAAATGCAAATAGTGACTAAAGCAAACTAAAACAATGCAATTGACAAAGCAAATGTCACCTCCCCATACTTAGAGAACAAATTGTCCTCAATGTGACAAGGCAACTAGAAAATAAGGTAAAAAGACATCAAACCAAACAAAAGACATCAAACTAAACAAAAAACATCAAACTAAACAAAGTAAATAAAACAATGTAAAAAGTTTAGGGTAAGAAAGCTCATAGAGATTGTGGTGCCGAAGGCGTTGGAGAATGGAATTCAATATTATTCCTCTGGATGAACTTGAGGAATTTCTTCTTCATGTACTGCTACTCCTTGTGCACTTTTCTTATCTAGGTGCTAGGCTCATTAATTTGAAGTTTTATTTGTTGATGGTTAGAGGCCATTTGGTAAAAGATTTGCTAGAATTTTTCAACCTCCACTGTTGCGTTTGGTTCCTCTTCCATTACTTTTTCTTGAGGTTCTGAGGGCACGTGAGATGTGGATGGTCGAGAAGTAGTTGCATCCTTGCCCTTCCCGTTATTAACGGCTCTGCACGTTTGAGATTTTCGGAGCTCCATAGAATGGGGCTCCAAAATTTCATAGCGTCTCAAATAAAGGACATCAAAAACATTATATCTAGTCATACGCACACTATCCACATTAATCTTATAATATAAAGCCAAAGCAGTAACAATCTATGACATGTCAAAATAAGAGCTCTTCTTATTAACACAGCTCACAATAGATCAAAAAATCCAATAAGGGGTATTTATTTTCATTTTTCAATCTATACACTAAAGGAAGAAAAGCTCCTTAGTCGAGAACTTATTACTTTCAGTTTTGTAAAAAACCATTAAGCACATAAACTTATAAAGAAGTAAGTGCTCGATGTTACGAATTAAACTTATAAAGAAGTAAGTGCTCGATGTTACGAATTAAAGTATTTAGTGCATTCCTAGAGTCAAAATTGGTTTCACCCATTAGAATTTTCAAATAATCATCCACATAACAGTGGTGAAAAATTCGACAGTAGTCGCATATCTAGTTTACTTTCTCCGAAGACTTGAAGGCATGTTTGTCAGTTGGTTTCTGGGATGTAATCTTCTTTAAACCCATTGCGAGAGAAAAATCTACAAAAATAAGCAAGAGAGAGGTGAGCTTGTTTTTTAGAGAGAAAGAGAGAAAATCTCACCAAATCCTTGAATTCTTAAGTGATTAATGTGAAATAAGTGTGAAGGAATGAAAAATTGATGGAATAAGTGAAGAAAATACCAAGATTTGAGTGAAAGATAAATGATTGGAGAGGTTGAGAGAGTAGGTTTCGTGGTTTGTAGAGAGAGATTGTGAAAATTTGAAGAATGAAGAAAGAACAAAAAAGGGGATAATTTAAAAAAAAATTTGGATAATTAATCCCAGAATCGTGGGAATCCTTATCATTCTCACGATCGTGGGTTAAGGCTCCAGAAACTTTCTAGAGAGCCTTCTCATAGTAATGGGAAAAAACCTCATTTCCATGATTGTGGGTTAAGGCTCCCAAAACTTTTTGTAGAGCCTTCCCATGGTTATGGGAAATATACCAATTCCCATTCTCTACATTCATGCAATGTACAAACACATCCAAATCATCTAACCAACAAGAAATTTGAAGAGAAAACAAAGTTAAAATTTAAACAAAATCCAAATAACATCAAGAAAACTCAAATCAAACATAATCACAATTATATAAATCAAAAAAACAAGTAAACAAAAAATAATGAGAGGAAAATAATTTTTCATAGATTGCCTCCCATGCAAAGCTTTTCTTAACGTCGGTGGCTCGAAGCTCTCCTTGTTCTTAAGGTGGTTCAAATGAATGGTGCAATGGTAGCGTAGTCACTGATTTCAAAATTTGTACATGAGATACCATGCTATAGATTCCACGTTCCTTGTGATTCTCCTTCCTTTGCCTTCTTCTATACGATCGTTTCTCTTTGAATGTATTCCCAGGATCCTCAATACCTTCCCCTTGTCCTCAAGATTCGGTTTCCTTAATATTAGTTGGAGGTAGAGGAGAACTGTTGTCTTTCTCTGACACATTGAAGGTTATTTGCTGTTTTCCTACCTTTAGAGTTAGTTCATCCCTGTCATATCAATTATTAAGTGAGAAGTGCCTAGAAATTGTCGTCCAAAGACTATAGGGGTTTCATATCTTCTCTAATATTTAATATATAAAAATCTATAGGAAATATAAATTTATCAATTTGTACTTGCACATTTTTAATAATCCCCTTCGGTTAATGAACTGTTTTGTTGGCTATTTTTACTAAGATCTTTGTGGGTTCTAACTTTCCTAACCCCAACTTCTGACTAAAGGTATAGGGCATCATATTGATAATTGCTCCCAAATCTGTGAATGTCCTGTCTATGTTGACTCCATTGATACTGCAAGTAATGTAAAAGTCCCCTAGGTCCTCTGTCTTCTATGTTATGTTATAGTTTCCTTTTGCTATATGCTCCTTAACCTTCTTTGTGACTAATTCCTTTAGTTTAATCCTTGTCTATAGTTGTTACGTTATGTCCTTAACCTTGTTTGATTCAACTTCCTTAAAATTCTTCATTGTCGTACTTGAAATTAACTTCCACTAAGCTAGAATAGGGTATATCTCTGTCTTCCTACATATGTTCAAGTTCTTTTTCTTGGGTTTGAGTGATGGCCATGATTCGTTCCTTTGGTTTAAACTCGGTATTGCTTGGTATACTACCTTCAATTTTAGAAGACAAAGTATTAGCAAGTTGACCTACCTGAACCTCCAAGTTATAGATGGATGAGGCATGGTTCTTCAGAATCTGATCAAACTTTGCCTCCATTCTCTTTTGACTTTCCTCCTAGCTGGCAAACAACCTTTTTCGGTTCTCTTCTTGAGTTGCTAATTTGGACCCCAAAACATCTATCAACTTATCCATTTTGCTTTCTATAGATCAAAGTCGATCTTGCTGAAATCAAGGAGGTCCTTACGATCTTTCTTGGCCACCTTTATTAATAGTACTCCAAGACAAATTTGTATAGTTTTTCCACCTTGGATTGTAAGGGTTCGAATAAGGATTATTACCTTTTTGTAACTGGCCCAAGTAATTTACCTGTTCTATACCACTAGCTCCTAATAAGAAACATTTAGTTGAGCCATGGTTGTTTTTCCCATATAACTCACACTATCATTACATCACTTTGGCCATAGATGAAGATGCTCTTTGTATGTTGCTCAACTACTTAGTAAGGACTATAAGTTGGGCCTGTAAAGTTGTAATAGAGTCAATCGGTATCATACTTTTTTGCTCCTTTTACCCCTGTCTACTCCTCTCACTTAACTACATACAACTATTACTTGCGAATTCTTCCAAAAGATCATGAGTTGCATAAATAGTCTTTCTCATCAAAGAACCTCCAACAGCTATATCTATGGTTCCTGTTGGCCCCGGGTCTCGGTTCCTATTTTATGGCGACAAGGCGCCAAAAATTGAGGTATTCTTAAATAAAAATATATATTTTATACTCATCATCAAGATAAAAAGAATTAAACAAAAAAATAAAAATAAAGGGACTTTTTAGAATAAAAATAAATAAATAAAATATATAGAGGGAGTATAAACAATTACCCAACAATTTAAATAAAATAACATAGAATAAAATGGACATGAAAATAAAATAAAATGTATATGAAAATAATTTGAATTGGGCGTTAAAAGAAGAATTAGCAATTGAATTAACGAATTAAAAACAAAATACAGAAGAGGAAAAGTGATTCTCACGCCTGTGACAAATACCGACAAAGGGGAGTCGCGATCGTGTTTATGCAAGATCGCAACTTTCCTGTTGAAACACAGAAGTCACGATTGTACTTGTGCACGATTGCGATGTATGATGAACAGTAGCGGTTTTTAAGGGATTGTCGTGATCGTGCTTAAGCATGATCACAACTTCCCAACTGCACACACCAACTTTAAAATATCATAACTTTCAATCTCAAAGTCTAAGAATTACAAACTTTATTTGGTTGGAAAGCTAAGAGAAAGATCTAAAACTTTTATGAGACCATTTTATCAAATTCTGCCTGGATAAATCCAGTTTATTTCTTGAAGTTTCAAAACCTATTTTATCCCTTTTCCCTCTTATTCACTCATCTGTCAATATATATAACTCCTATGCATTTCAAAAGACCCGATTCCAACAATTAAAAACATTACATAAAAAACTCTCCTTACTCATTTTACTTCAAAAAAATCAATCCAAAAGCCTTCAAACATCTAACCTTTTTATTCACATCATATTCACACTTAACAGAAAAGAAATTTTCGGCATATATACAAAAGAAGTTCTTCAACCTTCCTTTCATTCATTTCTCTAGAAAACACACGTTTCATTTCTCAAATGTTGAAAGTTTCATATGTAACTTCATTTACAAACATAAGCCACATCAGTAGCATGATACAAAAATACAATCATAAATGCTCATGCTTGGTATGCTTCTAAAGTACCAAAAATTTCTAAACTAACTTAGTTACAAAAGAGTGAAATTCTTGGGGTTGCCAAAGCTTTGCAAAGGTTCACTGATCTGTTTTATCTGTACCTGAAGCGTGGAAAAATTTATGGGGTGAGCTGGGAAGCTCAATAGCTAATATATTTATAGCCACCGATAACGAACTGTGCACAAATCAAGCACATGCACACACACACACACACACACACACACACACACATACGGTATTTTCATTTCAACAAGTCACAACATTCGCATTATAAACTTGAAAATTTTACATAAACTTGAATACTTCATCTCACAAATTAGATCATAAAATTAATTAATAATCAAACCATAATAGTCAATTATGCTTTATGCTCAATAATTCAAGATCCAATGTACAAACATAATGGCTCAAGAGAATCCTATGAAATCGAAAGGAGAAACCGAAGTTTACACCATGAACAGAATGAGTCCATTTTTTGAAGCTCATATGCTACAAGCGGGCAGCCAGGAAAAGGCTTTAAGTCAACATGCATATGATGAACAGAATGGTATCTTTCTTACCTGCATAAACAGATTTTCTTATACATACATACTTTATAACATATTAATATTTTTCAAGCTTCTTAACGTTTTTCTGTTTCTTTTATCAGCACAAAACTGTAGAAATTCTTACAAAGCAACAGAATAAAAATTCAAAGAACATTTTTCCCTTCACAGTGAGTATAATCAAGCATTTAAATACACATACAAACAAATAACTTCTGTTCATCAAATCAAAACTATAAACATATTACCCACTTATTCACTTGAAATTTCAAGATCAAGATTGTCTTTCCTCTTGTTTTTGCCTTTGATAATCTTGGTTCCCTAAAAACAAACATATTTTCATTTAATTATCATACATGAATAGAACTTCCATAAGCTTAAATATCCATGAATGTGCTTAAACTTAATATATTCTTGGTTCATCTTAAAAAAACATCAATCTCTTGTTCTTCTTCTTTCGTTCTTCATCTTCAGCACATAAAACTTACTTTTACTAGTTTCTTCTTCTACTAAAGCAAGAAGAAAAGATAGGAAATACCTAAAATATTTTCAGCTAAACCCTTTTCTTTCTTCTTCTTTCTCCTTGCTCTTTCCTTCTTCTTCCCTTTCTATACTTCGGTTTTCTCCTTCTCTTCTTCTAGTTTCTTCTACATACTTCTCTCTTTTTCTTTCTTAACACTTACGACTCTCTTCTCTTCTTGTCTTATTAGTTTATGACAAATTTTTAACCTTCCAAACTTACCCTTCCTTATTCAATCTAATTCCTTCTATCTCTTTATCTTCATTCCAATTCTTCCTTTTAATCTATGCCACCACATGAAAATAATAATAGACCAAATTAAACTCTAAAATTTCTAATTCATGAATTCTACTTATATTCATGCTTTTTAATTTAATAAAATAAAGTCTAAGAAAATTCTAGGTCTAACAGTTCCTCTAATGCTCTAATTTACACCATTATAGAATGTCTACAACAGGAACTCCCTCAAAAGGTTGTGGTGGGGACAACTTCTTTTGTAATTCTTGAAACCTCTCCCAGGCTTCATATAAAGACTCCACATCACTCTGTTGAAAATTTGTGATTTCCTTTATGATCTTTGTTGTCTTGGTCAACAAGAAGTATTTCGTGAGAAAAGCTTAGGCTAGCTGCTCCCAAGTAGTGGTCTGTCCTGAACTGAATGAGTTATACCATACCTTCACTTGATTTCTCAAAGTCAAAGAAAATAGACATAACTTCACTACATTGTCTAACATCCCATTAAACCAGAAGCTGTCGCAGCTCTCCAAAAAATTTGCAATATAGGCATTTGGATCTTCATTGGATAGCCCATAAAATTGCACACTACTCTTAAGTATGTTGAGGAGTGCCATCTTGATCTTAAAATTATTAGCTTGAATCACTGGCCTTGCAACTCCTTGAGACTTAAACCTAGCCTCATAAAGTCCGTCAATGTCCTCTCAGCTCCTCCTCGCTCTCCTTCTTAAGATATATTTCTTTAGATAATGTCTTGGGGCTTCACTCTTCTCAACTCTCGTTCATATCTTGTGATATTGAATAACTCTTTGTCGCTAAATTTTGTCAATCTTTGCGTGCTCCTTGTGTTCATACACCTGCGAATATACAAGAAAAAGTTAACCTGAACTAAACAAGAGCTAAATAAATAATCCTCGGCAATGGCGCCAAAAACTTGTTGATTGAAAAATAGACTCCTAGTTTTACGCTCAAAACTGCAAGTATATAGGTTGTGACTTGTAGTAATAAGCAGATATTGATCCCATAAGGATTATGCTTAGGCACCACTTCATTCAAATTAATCCTTGTTTAAGAACCAAATTTTTTTATGGAAATAACTGAATTAAATGAAATTAAACAACTAACAATGCGTAAATGATAACACAAAAATGCAAAAACTTGGAATTCTAGATTTTAACAACTAGAGATCATTTTTTCCCTATCTTATCTCCCTCCTGTTTTGTTAATTAAATTTTTACTCACCTAAGATGTACTAATGTATTAACTACCCTCTCTCAAGGTATAATTAATTGCCCCTAACCAAATTAAATGGAACTGATTAAGCAATCTCTCAATCTACAAAATCAATCCCCCAATTCAACTAGTTATTAAGTTATCCTATTAGTAATCAATTAAATTATCCAAGATATCTCTCTAAATAATCAATTAAAATGATGAATGCAGGTCTATAGGGTGCTAATTCTTATCGTACAATCCTACATAAATTACCCAACTCAATCTCTCAATATATTGCAAAGTATAATTTCACCATTCATCCAAAGCTTCATTTATTCAAATCAACAAAATAAGAGTTCAACAAGAAGTTCAAAAGTAATCTCTACATATAAATTAGCCACTCATGATGTCAATAACATCCCAAACAATCAAATAACCCATAATACAAATTCTAAAAGGTAGAAAATGAAAGAAAACTAAATGAATCAAACTCCTCATGTTTTTTGCCCGAATCTAGAAAATCTGACATTGGTATGCTCTTTTCCCAATTGTGAATGATAAACCTTGATTCTCCACATCTCCCAAGACTCTAAACCTGTATTTTTACTCAAGGAGGCAAGTCTCTACCGAAGCTCTCTCGTCTATATTTTTAACTTTATATAGTTATGAAAACCTAAAAAACAAGTGAACCCCGTGTATATCTTCGGGTTAGACATCCCATAATCGTGGGAATTGGAATGAAACCCACAATCGTGGGTTCTAGCATTATAATTCCTCCTCTTCTCTTTTCCTTACTCGGTCTCTAGCTTAATGAAAAAGGTTGCCACCTCTATTCCTACATCAGAATAATCAATTCTTGCCCTAAATCAATATCAAACATAAAAGAACACAATGAAAATCAAACTAAACAAAAACATACAAAATAAATCATAAAACACAACAATAATAACCTAATACACAAGAAATACATGCCAAATACATAGAAAAACAAACACTAATGCACAACTATTAAGAAATCTCCTATCTTAATGGATAATTCTCTTAATCTTCTTATCTTTTTTATACTAAAATTACGATCTCTTTGGTCTGATACTTTTGTAAGTTTGCATTATATCTTATAATTTTTGGCACACCTTTTGCTTAATGCTTTGTCAAGTTTTGATTCTTATACTTCCATTTCATTTTCCTATTTTATTTTTATTTCTAATTTTCATAATCAATTATACTACGAAGATTTTATGGACTGGCTTATTTAGAACTGACAAACTTGTGGAGGACTATGTTATTGTTTTATTTTCTAAGTTTGCATTCAAAAAGTGATTTTTTAATTTTTACCATAACTCATAACTTAGTTAGGATGTGCCTAGGCAATGTTCTTTGCAGCAATTTTTGGATACTTTCTGGTTGAGTATAGGAAAAGAAGGAAAAATCAAAAGCGATTCCTTTTTTCTTTCTCTTTATCTTTTCATTTTTATTTCATATATTTGCAAATGAAATGCGATTTTGATTATGTATGGTTATATTCTTAGTTTGAATAACATTGAATTGTTTATTTTTTATGTTAGTTATGCTATCTAATGATACACTTATTAACTTATTTTGTTTTTATTATCATTCATTTAGATTTCCTTTTTATAAGGATTGGTGATCTTAAACACCCTTGTAATTTAGCTCAATCTTAGCTCCTTATATTTTTTTTTCTTATAATACTTCACTATGGATAAGATTATTTAATTTTTATTTCTAGTAAAATTGTTGTCATTAATTATATTATTTCATTTTTATCTCTTGTTTTTGTTACTATATTTTACAAAGGTGAAACTAGGATCTCCTTCTAGAGAATTTACTTTCATATTTCAGTGGCTGTAGAGTAAACCATATTTCTCACCTTACTTGACCTTAAATCCAAAATAGTTCTTTTCCAAATTAGAAATTGCTTTCATGTTTATTATATATTTTGCATATTCAACTCAATTACTTTAATAATGCTAACTCATTAATTACTTAGCTAGTCCCATGTTAATTAATCAATGCATCTACTCATTCTAATATGGAGATTGAAATCAAACATATTTGATATGATATGTCTGATTAATTCACTTTTGATGCCATTTTGAGAGAGTTATTAACTGCAACTCCTCAGTATTTGTTTTATCTTGGTAGGTATTTCCAACTCAAAATAGAAATGAGGTATTATGGCATAATCAAACTGGAAAAGATTATTTAGTTAAAGAGTAGGCATACATGAAAAAAGAAGTTTTTAAAAGGCCTAAAAATGTATATTTGGTGCAAATCTTGTATAGGATGTACAATGTGTAAAATTAACATTGCAGTAATATAGTAACATTAGATGTCTCTCTTCTCCCAAAAAAAGAAAAAGAAAAGAATGACCTTATTTGCTAAATTTAATTACTCATAATCAAACATATTGAAGACAACTGTACTCATGTAATATAATTGTTTTATATAGCAAATATCTACTTAAAGAAATTAGAATTAATAGTAAATTATGGAATAATAGATAGATAAATCTTATTTAAGTACTTTTAATTAAAACTTTTTTTAAAATTTTGAATGTATTAAGCCTTAGAAGGTGAATAAAAAGTGTTACGTCATACGAAGCAATGCGTCGAATCAACTTAGAAATAACTAAGAACAGTTCACTTGGACGTTTATCAAAAAAATGTATAACTTAAAACTTAAATTCTAGTTGCACACAAAAAACAACGTCACTCCCAAACATACTTTTCAATGGCTATTATCATCCCACTTACATGTTGATAGCATCCCACCTTATATGCCAATGTGATTCCCACCATGCATATTGTTAATGTCTACCTTGTATGCCAACATGATTTAGCTATTAGCATCCTACCACGTGAGTCACAATAGTCATTTAAGGTCCCAAATAGAATTTCTACTTACTTTATCATTAAACTTCTCCACCATAGGTACAACAATCTACACATTCCCATGTATAAATACATTTTATTGGTGTTGAAAATTCTACTTTTGTAAACTAATTTGAATCCTAATCTATTTTATAAATTTTTTATAAAACTGCCCCTAGGAGGTACTTTTGTCTTGGAAAGTTATGAAGTTTCTATCATTCCATGTAGCTGTGAGTGTCGAAGATAGAATATAGTTAAACTATCGGGTTCAGATGTTGTCTAGATTATCAATTTCAGTAGCTAATGTGCATTTGATATGAATCTCTCTCCATATGTGTCTAATGTAGCAACATTTGAAGAATAAATGCATGCTAGTTTCGTTCGCTTCTCTAAAAAAACAACACCAATTGATGAACTGAGTAAATTTGACTATCTTATTGACTATTTTTAATCTGCCTTTCATCGCAATCCAAAGAGTAAATACTACGTGGGGTTCAAGATGAATAGACCAGGTGGCTTTAATCCATAAAAGCTTGGGAAGTTGTTTGAAAATTAACTTCTTGTAAGAGGAATTAAAAAAATTTACCATCATACAATTGTATCCAAATGTATTTATCTATTTTGGTGTTGTATTAAATTCTGTAGATTTCCTTAGCTAGAGAGTTGGGAAGTGTAAAGTTTAGAAATTTTTCCTTGCTTTGTAATGTTGTAGTAACCAAAACATGTAAGGGTATTGAGCTCTTTATGGATTCAGCTACATTAGAGTTAATCAATTTTCCACCTGAAAGTAAGTTATCATACCAAAAATTGACATTCCTCCTATTACCTATTGGTGCAATGAAGTCAGCTTTATGCTTGTCCCTCATCTTAAGAATGGCTTTAAGAGTAGTAGAGGGAAAATGTGAACAATTTATTACCTACTCCTATTCTTGATGAGGTAACTATGTATCTATCTACACTATAGAGATTGTTTGTCTTACATTAGGTACCATAACCTTTTGGTGAGAAAGATTGGAGTTCATGGTTTTAATGGAATAAATTTCCAAACCACGTTGATTTTTAGGAGAGCATATTTCAATCCATTTTACCATAGTATTGTGACTTTTCTCCTTGCTGCCTCTCCATAAGAATTCTCTAAACATAATGTCTACGGCTTTAAGGATTGATCTTGGGAAAGATAAATGGCTGCCCAATAAGTGTTAATGGAATTAAGGACCGAGTTAATAAGCTATATTCTTCCTGATCGCGAAAGATGTATGGAATGCTAAGTTAAGATTCTGGCTAGTATTTAATCAAATAGTTCAGTGTAATCCCCTACTTTTAATCTATATGGAGAGATGGGAATGCCCAAATATTTCATTGGGAAATCTTATGACACTGGAACCTGGTTAAGGTAGACATCGATTGCTGAAGATTTAAGGCACTCTTAGAAAGAAATATATTAATTATAGAAAATTTTACTTGAAATCTTGAGGCTTTGGAATATCTTCAAAGCTTTAGTCATGGTGGAGATGAAATTGGCATAAGCTTTTGAAAGCAAAATCACGTCATATGCAAAGCAAACATTGGTTAGATTAAATTTACCATATTTAGAGTGCTATTTGAAATCCTTCATCTATGCCACAACATTCTCAATGATCTTATGTAGTTACATCACCAAGATGAAGTTTTACAGAGATAAATGATCTCCTTGCCTTATCCCTTTACTACTTTGAAAAAACCTAATAGATTGTCCATTTATCAAGTTGCTATGAGAAGAAGTCAGCAAGCATTGTTTAATTTACCATACGAATATTCATAGAAATCCCATAGCTTGCATAATGTTTATGATGAAGCTCCAATCAACATTATCATATGCTTTCATAAAATCAATTTTGATAAAATAACTGGGTTTGCTTTTCTTCTTGGACAAGTTGATAATGAGCTCTTGAAGGATCAAAATGTTATCACCAATTATTCTTCCAGGTATGTAAGCATCTTGAGTGTGCCAATATGCTTATGAAGAATTCCTTTGAGCCTTTGGGCTATAAGCTTGGAAATGATTTTGTACAAAGAATTGCAACAAGCAATCGGACTAAAATTAGCGAAGTAATTCAACTTACTATTCTTTAGTACATGAGTGATAAAAGTCCTGTTAATCTCTTTGAGAAGTGTAACTTTACTAAAGAATTCCATCACAGCTTCTTAAACCATGTTACCAGTGAGAGACCAAGTTTCCTTATTCAATATTGAAAGCATCAGGTCTAGGGGGTTTTTTGAGGGTGGAGGGATGCAATTGTATCGTTGATTTCCTAGAGTGAGACAGGTCTGGCTAGTTGGGTCACTTCTTCCGAAGAAATAGAGCTATTTAGAATATATTTGAGAAATAGTTTGGAAGAGGATGTTTTTTGCCAGGAGATTCATTGAGTTTGTGCGTCATATTTCCAGTGTTACACTCCACTGTATAGCTTACGTTAGATGCCATTTTCTATGTTAATTTTTGTGATACTTCGTTGGTTTTAGCACTATTTACATTTAGCTCAACCACTTGCACCGTTATGTCTCCCACTTTAATGTTATTGGCTAGTACAAAAGTAGTTTGTTCTAATGCAAATTCTATATTTGAGAAATAGTTTGGAAGAGGATGTTTAGCCCATCTGACGTTCCACGTAAGAAAATTCATGTTGCTGTCTTCCCCAGGGAGAGTTTCTTTTCTTCTTATTCTATCTTCGCCTAGTAACAGTTTCAAATTCAAGCATTTCTATTTAAAATGGCAGTTGTTTTTTGCCAGGAGATTCATTGAGTTTGTGCGTCATATTTCCAATG
>JANZXR010000009.1:1672211-1713564 GCA_027575705.1 Erythroxylum echinodendron
ATTCAAGCATTTCTATTTAAAATGGCAGTTGTTTTTTGCCAGGAGATTCATTGAGTTTGTGCGTCATATTTCCAATGTTACACTCCACTTTATAGCTTACGTTAGATGCCCTTTTCTATGTTAACTTTTGTGATACTTCATTGGTTTTAGCACTATTTACATTTAGCTCAACCACCTGCACCGTTATGCCTTCCACTTTAATGTTATTGGCTAGTACAAAAGTAGTTTGCTCTGATGCAAATTCTATATTTGATGTCTCCACCAAATGTGTATTAAGAGTAGTTGATATGCTTCCTTCTGCTACTATACTTTCAGCAACTTCATTGGCTGGTACAAGGGGAGTTATTACTGTTGTTATGTCTCCATTAGTTTTCTACACCATGTGTGTGTTATGAGCTATTGATGAGTTTGCGTCTGTTACTGTAATTTCAGCCAATTCATTGAAAACATACTTCTCATCGCTATTTAATAATAATTCCTAATAACCGCCTAATTTGAAAGTCCTCCTTGTAGGTATCCATTTCTGTTTTTCCCAACCTGCAGCCTCCATGCATTTTTTACTCGCAACTGATCCTCAATGGGCTCTAGGTCCTCGTTTAATCTGATGAATGGGATAATATCAGGTAAATCAATTACAGAAGTCACCAAGACACATACTTCAGCAAAATTGACACACTTTGTTTCAGTTGTTGTATGATTAAGCGTTATTAGTCGACCAATAAAACTTGCAAGATAGCTTAACCCACTCGTTGTCCAATTTTAAGTGAAACATCGTGTAAGTTTAACCATATCCGTTTGTTGTCTATTTTCAGATCTTTTAATTTCAGTCCAAATCTTTAAGCATGTAGAAGTAGGGGCTTGTTCTGTACATGTCAAGGTCCAGATTACAGGACTTGTTTAGCTTTCTCTGAGTTGGAAATTTGAAGAGAAAGACATCGTCATTGTTTACCAAGACCTCCATTAAACCATATTGCACCCATGCATTGAACGTCTAATATCTTATTCCAACAAATGCAATTCTTTTTTCTATAAAGAAACCAACAAGTGTAGTTCTCAATCTGTTTGAACCTACCTTCAAGATGTCCAAAGGAGGAGCAACTATCCTCTCTTCGGATGATTCATCAGGTGAACAATAAGTGAGTTTCAGTTCAGGTTTAGTGTCACCTACCACTCGTGTCTAGGTCTTACAGGTTAGAGGATTGTCATGGCTTATGGGATGAGGATTGTCTGGTCTTCTTATGATTTGTTGCTGGCTTTTGGAGGGAATTGCTGCTAATTTTCTATAGAGCCCTATTGTAAGGTTGTACTGGAAAGTGGTTGGAAGTTTGAATCCATTGGGTCCATTTATGGATTGTTGGATAATAAGTAACCCATGTCACCAAGAGTAAAGGTCCAGAGTGAGGTAGCAAAAGAAATGTCGATGGTGTGGTCTGGACAGACGTTTTGTCGGTTGGGTGGTTGAGAACGTGTGGACTGGACAGGCTAGAGAGGAAAGTTGTGTGTATGCATCAGAGGGACACAATAGTTGCGAGGATAAAAATATATGGGCCTAGAACACAGAAAAACTTAAGAGGAAAGGTTATGGAGTTAGACTCCACAATAAGAGCAAGACGAAGGAAGGAGCGTGAATGGCGGCGCAACTACTTTCTTGTTCTTGTTTTTGCTGAATCCTTCGTGATAAAATTTTCAAGATAACGCTCTATAAATTTACTATTTTACAAACTTGTTCCTTACCTCACTGCCATATTTTTTTAAAAAATCTTTAATTGAAACTTTTCCTTGTGAGAAAATGTTAATTGTTCTTTTCACTATATCTTATGTTTCCTATATTATTCATTATTTGGTTCCAACAACAATGTAACTTGTAACTTTATCTTTGTACAAGATAAATAGATATTTGAAAGCACCTCTTCTAACAAGTGATGTTAAGAATAAAAATTTCATCCATGTGCCTTCTTTATCCCAATATAAAGGAGGAAGACTCTTTTTGTTGTATTACGCCTTATACGATGTCATACCGATACTATTGTGATAATGCTTTTTATAATCAGATTCTATCAAAACTATATTTTGATCTCATACTCCTAAGAACTCCAAAGTATAAGCTCTAAGCATATTTCTAACAGTTAAAACTATTTGCAAATCAAACTTTCAATCATACATTCAACCACTCGCTTCTTTATCCTTGATCGATAAATGTTGTTTCAACATATTACTACTAGGATGTATAGCCTGGGCTGCTATGTCTACTTCGTCCAAAATTTCTTTTCTCAATCATTTATATCGGGTACACAAAATCTTTATTTCTATCGCAAAGTCTCATTTTCTAATTTAGACTCAAAATTAGGATTCATTTCCAATTTCTCAATAACATTCATAATTTATGAATCCTCACTTTGGGCTTTTCTAATCCACCCATGCAAAATTGATCTTAAATTTAATGTAGCTAATAACACTTCATTTTGCCCAAATTTCAACTCAATCATTCTATGTTATTTATAGCACTAGATTTAATAATCTTAATATCGAAATTTGTGTTATGCTGCTATTGGAATTTTTGCTTAATGCATCAGATAATTCACTAGCTTTACTGGATAATGCTAATTTATACAATCATGATCTTTACGTAACTCTATCCATTATCTTAGTCTTGTATTCAAATCTTTCTGACTCAATAATTTTTCTCAAAATTTAATGATCTGTATAACTATCTGAAAAGTTTTGTCATATACAATGTCTTCAAATTTTCAAAATAATTTCTATTGTAGCAAGTTCTAAATCATGTATTAAATAATTCAACTCATGAGACCTTAATTGTCTCAATGCATATAAAATCACTTTATTATGCCACATCAGATTACATCTTAATTCTTGAAGTGATACGTCACCATATACTACAAAATCTCCAAATTTAGATGGAATAACTAACTCCTGTGTTGTAATTATTCGGTGTTTTAATCCCTCAAAAGTTTTGTCGAAAGGTTAAGGTCAGTAGAAACAACTCCTGGTAGTATCCAATATTTAGTTAATTCTAGAAAACTCTGAATCTCAATGTCATAGTAAATTTTGTTTTCATTCAACTTTGCTTGTACACTTTAAATCTTGTCATTTCTATCTTATCTCTATTTTCCTCAATCAATCTATGACAATATATTCACATCTATATCACATTCAAGGATATAGAACCACAGTACAATATTGATGTCATATTCAATAATACATCCACCAATACAAATGTATTAAATCTTTATATGTCATATCGAATCATATACTTTTTCTCATTTCTAAATATCAACAAACTTTCATTTTCTCTCAATCTGAACGATCATAATTCTTCTCACTATTTCTATCAGCTCAAACTCTTAACAAATGCTCATGCGTGTGAGTCATATAAATGTGACTCAGATTGGGGATCAGTTACTACTGCTTGCTATGACATGTCAAAAATGCATGTAACTTGACATATATTTCAAAAAACGCCCATGTAAGACACTAAGTCTGGGCTCTAATACCAACTCTGTATCACCCCACTCTCATAGGGCATATTCCCGAGCATACCATTGGTATTCGATAACATACACTACAAGAGGGGCATGCTAGGATAGTCAATCAACATACTCATTTCAAATTATTCACGCATCACACGTATGCTCTGAAAAGCTCATAATCTTTTAGGCCCATTTTATCTATAACATTTTTAGTCACAAATTTTATAAACAATATACAGATCATTAGAACTCTAATAATCATTTGGGACTTTTTGCATGTATAAAACACTTTTAAACATAAAGTTATTACAAAATAGAATTTTTCACATACACACGGTACAGTAATACACTATTTCATACAAAATAATGGAAAACATATGCAGACGCGAACTGATCCTAACCTCTATCTCTTACTCGAATGTAGTGGCTAGTCTCCAATTTGTCTAACTGGAGATCTCCTCTAAGATTGAATGACAAAATTGCAATTTTAGTAAGTTTTGCAAACTCAGTGAGTGGACCATCCTTGATGGCTCACTCAAATTATATAACACATCAGTTCATATTTCAAGTTCACATATACTTCATGTCATCATATAATGCACATCATTTCACCAATAATCATATACCATAACATAACACTTGGATCACTTACTCCATATTTCACATTCAGAGCAATCTAACAGTTCATTTCGATCATTTAAAACATACATATCAATTATATATGCAATGCTCATAAGACTCACTTCTAATTATTATTGATATGATTGAGTGCCTGTAACAGCCCCCTATCTATTGTAGATACCGGGCTTATTAATAACTGTCCCTTATCCGTTGGGGATACAGGGATTATTATACATAGTGAGTCTTTGGCTCTTAATCACATTCTGAGCTTTAAGCTCCTTTTCGGTAGCTACTCTGGTCATAACAACCTTTATCTATTCATGCATTCATGTAATGAAATGCATCATATTCACTTATAATCAATCAAGCACTTGTGTTCAATTTCATATTCACATTCACATTTTTCATCAGATCGATGTCCGGCATTCAACAATAATGTTGAGAATCACTTATTTCATTCAAATTCACATTCAATGAAGCACTACCTATATCTATCACATACATGCTTTCCAATTCTTTTTGTATCATTATAAGATCACAAAGTATTCAATTCTCATTCTCCTTTGCTTAACACACATTATTCTTCTCATTTGAATCACATTAGCCATATAAGAACACTTACTTTTCTATAATATCTCTAAATTTCTAGAATTTGTCTCATTGATATCAATCATCCATGCTTAAGTTATAACCTTGATTATCACCCTAAGTACCTTATCCTTAATTGGTTCAACCATTGCACAAATCAAAACATTATCATATAAAAGCATTGCCCATGGTCTTGGGCTACCTTCCCACGATCGTGACAAAAGCTATTGCATCTGTCCATATCCTTTTCCTTTACTTTTCCATATTTTGTCAGGACTGATTTCGCGTCAGTTTTGTATAGCCATTTTGACATAGAAACTTAGGTTTCTAGGTAATAAATTCTTCTAAACAAATTTTCCTCTATATCTTAAGTTTCTAATGAAAAAAAGTTCATATGATTTTGATTTAATCCATTTGAATATCTACAGATTAAGATATGACCAAAATATAGATGCCTGTTCGGTGAAAACACTTCATGTAACATATTCCAGCACACTTCATCATTATTTTCATCCTAGTCCATCTCTTTTGCTTAATCTATCATTTCTGCTTATGTCCTCATTATTTCCTCTTCATTCCTGCTTCCATTTTAGCTCAATATCATTCACAAACAAATCATTATCTATGTTTGACCATTATCCTATAAACAGAACATATACATGTACACATTCATCATCAAGTTTATGCACATTTTCAACTTCATTAACACCTTCATTTCATTTCTAACTTTTCATTTTAATTCACCTCATTTCAAGACGCTGATTTAGACTTTTTTAACTTCAAAAATCATTTTAACTCATCTCTATAACATCCAAGGAAATCCACATTAATATATATAGAAAACATATGTAATATTCATTTACTATTTAAATTTTCTTCACTTTTTTCTAAATCATTTCAATGATCACTCTAACTCAAAAGCATCTCCACCATAACTCATGAAATGCTAATCATCACATATACAAAATCAGTACATCAATGTGTTCATTTCTTCACTCATGGTTTAACACATATATTTCACCTTTTCATGATCATTTAACCCCTAACTATCATCATACATGTTTCATTCAATAAATCATGGAGAAAAATATGATACTTACTTGTATAGCTCATCTTCAAAATATCACTTGACCCTAGCTTTCCTTGAACCACACAATCATCATCATTTATGAAGGAGAGATTAGATTTTTCTTATGACAAGATGAAGGAGATAACATGTTCTTGAAGAAACAAAGTGAAGGAGTTGAAAAAATTAATGTGATGAAGGTTAGTGAGAAAATGTCGTGAGGTGGAGAAGAAAATGAAGAACGAAATGAAGAAGAGAGGAAAAGAGAGCATATAATGAAAATGAGAGTGAAATACCATAAAGTTGATCTTTCAAGATCATATCACTGTGGGTTAAAAACATAGAGGTTATAAAAAAATGCTTGGTGAGTGTCATGACACATATCATGACAATTACCTCTTAATATCCAAAATAAATTCTGTTGCTTTCTTATTCATGCTACTATATATCACTTAGTAATGAGTCCATTCGTTTTCCAATTTCTAATCCAATTTCTAATGACACTTGTCATTAAATCCTAAGGCTACTTTTCAGTAATTTCTACTACCATTTGACACTAAATTCTACTACCATTTATCATTTATCTTGTCACTTGACATTTTTCCTAGTCCAAAATTACACCAAAATTTCAGAAATCTCTCAATTTAACAGATAAATTCCTATATCGCCAATTATCATATATTAACCAAAATTTGAGACATAATGATCATAATCATATTAAAAATCATTTAAACCTGAAAATTGTTAAATGAGTTCATAAACAGTCATTGTAATTTGTATGAAAATCTATTCACATGTGTGTGTATATTACTGTGCATGAATATGAAATGTACTTCCTAATCTCTCATTGCTATTTCTTATTTAGAAAAATTTAGGGTTCTAACCCCTTAGTATGGGAAAACAGGATATTACAGTTAATCAGTTTACTAAAAATTAAATTTTTGATAACAATAAAACTGAGATATTCTCATACAATAACAAAGCTCATGGAAAAATAATTGCCATAAAAATTCATTCACGCATCATACAATCTGGTAATAAAATAAAATTTCATAAAGCATAACTTTATTTTTTTGAAATTACTATTTCGAAATGCCTTTTTAAAATTAAACTCATAATATAAGAGTTTCCATTTTCCATTTTTCATTTTCCATTTTCCCTTTTCCTTTTTCCTTAAACAACAAACAGTGGTAGCAATAAGTTTTCTAGAAACTTTTATACTAAAAATAAGTCAACCACTAGAATTGTACCACATGGTGTCTCTCAAATTACTATTAAAATAAATAGTGGTGATATTATTATTGTCATGAACTTTCTTACACGACATAACCCCCCACTAATTTCTTTACCATATAGTACCCTTAGGTATAAAGTCACGAAGTTAGTTCTGCATCGCTTACCAGTGACTGGTTAACCACTAGTTATGAAGCTAGTTTTATATTGCTTACTCGCACTAGGTTAGTTGCTATGCACAGGTAGTTATGGATTTGGTTCTACATCGCTTACCTATAACAATATTGGTTTGCACTATATATACTCCATACATGCATAGGGTGACTCGCTGGACTATTAACAGACACAATACCACATGTTGCTAGTAACTGACGCCCCCCGGACACTACAATGCATGATCAGAATGCTCTAACCGATATACTAACATGAACAAAACCTAACGGTGTACCATAGGCTTTAAAAAGCCATTTACTTTTTATCAAACAATAACATAATTTCAGTGTAACTTCAAATTGTATGAAATTCAACTTTCAAACCTAAATTCATATATTACTAAAACATAAACTTATACTAGCAATTTTCACTTGTAATGTATCATTCACATATAATCATAAAATTTAAAATCACATGTTATTAATTCTTTTGTAAAGAATGTATTCATATAAAACAATTGAAAATATACTCTCACTACTTGCTAGTTTCCTTTTCACCACTTCGAAATCCTTCAATTGGTTTCATTTCCTAATACAAAAACCTAGAACAAACACATTCGACTACTTAATATATTTTCCAACTAAATCCACCATAAACCATTTCAAATCCACTACTATCCACATACACTCCATATACTAATTTTTCCAAATAATAACACAACACTTCATTTAATAATTCCAATACTACAAATATAGTTAATGACCTTCCTTAATTACATTCATATGGTCATTACATCATAACCATACTTTTATACCAAAAATGCCCTTAAGGCTAAACATAACCTATTTTACACTAAACTTTTCCATTTGATTTCCAACACTTAAAACCAATTCAAATTCACTTCTATGAAATTTTAATACAAATATTTAAGTGATAAAATTGCATTAACAAATTTTTTCACTGTCATGCACCCTTGGTCGAATTTCAACTAAAACCAATTTCAAATCAATTCTTTTTCATTGTTTTACTTCATTAGCATCAAAATCATGCTACAAACATCATAAAACCCCAAAATAGAATTTTGGATTATAACACATAAAAAACCCTAGCCATGGCCAAAATTTTGTCTAATCATTTCCATGGTTTTTCTTTCATTATTTCATCATTAAACTAGCTTCCTAATGCCATTTATTAATCTTAAATAATCTAATAATGGCAAGATAAAGCACTTTAAGCATGGATCTTACCTTTGACTAAGGTTCCACACACTAGGTTTGGTGATTTTCTTCTCCTAATCACTTCCGCTGCAATAAACCCTTGATATCAAATCATAAGGGTGTAATTCACACCATCAAAACCAAATCTCAACTATAATACAACTAATCCAATTTTTCAACAAAACTAGTAAGCTTACCAACCCATTTTCTTCTTCCTATTCATTTGGATGGCTATGGGATCTTGTTGGATGCTTGATTGGAGGTAGCAGAGCATGGAAAACTCCTTCGATCACTTCTCCATGGCATAGCCAAAACTCTCTCTTCTCCTTTTTCTTTTCTTTTCTTTTTCTCTCTCTTCTTTTCTTTTTTTTTTTCCTTCTTAACCGAATCTCCACCTTGGTTTCTTATCTTTTCCCTTTCTATTTCACTCTCATGGTTAACATTAAAATAAAGCAAAATGTAACTAAAGTTTGCTTTTTATACTCATTTAGTGCATTACACGTGTCACTTTCTTATTTGTCATCACTAATGACTCATCACCATTTAATTAATGATTCTTAACCCTTAAGAAAGTCTCTAATTGGTCATTAAGTGTGACTGACTAATCCAGTAACACCATTTTATACAAAAGACCATTTTGTCCCTTACAGAATTAAACCAATAAACGTTTCTAAATAAATACAAAAAATATTCTATATAATTCTAAACGTTAAATTAACCTCAATATACTCTAATTAACCTAAAACCCTTCAATAGCATGCTTAAAACAATTTGACTGGGTGCATTATCCCTAAAATCCATTCTTTTCAATACGAGTCATTTTATCCTAAAATTTTTGAAATAACCGAATTCTATTCAAACAACCTCTGTTTTTATTCGTTTCAATTCTTAGAGACTTCAACCCTAATTTTTGGAGCTTTTCATCATATTTCGAAATTGTTCGGTAACTTTTTCGATTGGCTAGAAGAATTTTCATATTGAATCCTAAAATTACTAAATGTTAGCGAAATCGTCTGAATTTTATTTAAAAGTATCACCTAAATTTTCAAAGCTCATTTCAGGGGTTTTTGAATGCTCGTTCACACTCATTCCCTAACTTTTCAAAATTTTCAAAAAATTTTCGAAAACTTTTTGATCAAGTTCAGAATCATCTCCGATCTATCCGTGCTCTCTGTTATATCCTTAATAATACATTTAAATGCTTAAATTACTCTAGTATACCATAAATAGAACAAACTCTATAAAATACATGTACTACATATTACAAAATATAATAATCAAACTAGTATATTACATTGTATCTTATTACACTTTGTATTAATGTGTGATATTCTTTGTACTAATTTAAGGTATTCCCATTTTAAACTATAATTGGTACTTATTTTAATAATAATAGTACTTTTTGTTCATAAGTTTAATATTATATGTATTATCTCTTGGTATATTATAAATTGAGGTAAGGTAGTTTTTGTACTTAGTTATGATAATCCCATATATAAGTGAAATTTTTACTTATTTTAAATGAATGATGACATTTTTTATATATAGGCGTAGTCTGAAATGTGACGAGGCATGAGGCATGGTACTGCTTGTGCTAATTTTTGATAATATATTCACGTACCAATATATATTACGTACCAAATAAATAATTTGTGGTAGCAACAAGGAACAATTTTTTTTACCAATAGACTAATAACTTATTTTTAAATTAATTAACATATTAGTCCTTTTTATTAATTACTATTTGGTTCATTAATTATTATTAAATAATATATTAGTTTAGATATTTTAATATTTTTAATCTTAATTAATACCGAATCTCGGACGGTGATCACTTACGCTATCACCTAAGAGCCACAGAGTACATTCCATTTAGAATAAAATGAAAATTTTGTATTTTGTATTTTGTATTTATTTATATTTTATTTATTAAAAATATTTTATTTAATTTATTTTAATATGATTATGATTATTATTTTATTTTATTTTATTTTATATAGAACATTTAGAGAGAACCTCTTTTATTAATCAAGGATAACGGTGATAAAGCAGATCTTCTCAGTGTATTAACGAGATTTGTTTTAAATATGATGAAATTTCAGAGGCATTCGTTACAAAATAAAGGCTGGCCAAAAATGGAACGTCTGGTGATAATCTTCCATCTGGCGTCAGAAATATATCAACAGCTCATGTGATGTGATGTGATAACGTAGTATTGGCTCTAAGCTTAACAAAGCAATTAATATCCCACAAAACAACAGTACCGCGACCAAAACTGTCCGCCCTCCAGTAACGACTTTGGTCGTGTCGTAACAGTTTTAATAATTTAATATTACCGCTCGACCAACGTTATTTTCATACTATTTCTTCTATAGCTCGTAGTTTTCTTTTCCTTTTACTTTTCTACATTCGGAAGGATTTCTCTGCCTCTGGTTTGATCAAGATGAACGACTTGCTATCGGTAATTAGCTCCTGATTCCAAAACATGGGTTATCTTTCAATTTTCAATCGTATATTATCTTATTTTGTGTTTGTTTGATGATCGCCAAGTTTTGGTGCATTCACTGCGATCATGGAGTTCTATTTTACGAAGAATCTTGTGCCTTAGGCATGTATTTGATCAAAGTTGTAGCTTTTTCGTCTTTGTTTGAATTCCATAGTGGTTAAAAGCTACGTTAGTGTTCCCTTTCGGGAAATTGTAACTGATGAAGATCATCAATGGTTATGACTGCAGATTCCATTTGTGAATTTTACAATCTGTTTAATGATTCCAGATTTCCCCTTTTAATTTTTCTCATTGGTTGGATAAGAACACTAGAAGCAGGTTTAAGTTATGGATGCCTTTGACGAACCAAAGAACGTAATAAGTCAACGGGAGTTTCTAATCAATATTCTTAATGAGATATTCAGTTCGTCCACTCTTAGATGTTGCAGTTTCCCATATTTGTGCCTGTGTTTTGTTCTTATTGAATGAAATATTTCTGCAACTCATATGCTGTTGGACTAGTTATATGAATCAAGTTTTATGTAAATATGAGATTTCAATTTAAATCTTGCTTGTTCCATATTTTTACAGGATTCTTTTGTTAATGCGGCCAAAAGGCACTCTTCCGGTGATAACGATATCGAAATGGGGATGCAGCGTCCCAGTATCGGAATGGATTCTTTCAATAAACAGGTAATTTCATGCTGATCAGTTGTATATATTTATTTGAGGTCGGAAGAACAGACATAGAGGAGAAAGGCCTATTATATTTGTGCATGTATTCTTTAAATTCATTTGTGTCTATTCTTTATCTTCTGTTGCTTACATTGTTCCGGTAATTTCTTTCCTTGCATTTTGCCTTCTGTAAGATACAAGAGGTCGAGAAAGAGGTTGATAAGGTTGCTATGCTACTGAAGAAACTCAAGGTATGCTTATTTCGTGATCAGAGTAGGCGCTTCTTCTGCATACAAGATGAGATGTGTTTGTCAAGTAATTAGAAAAGTGAGATAGTAATTGACTTGGGCTTAAATCATCGAGACTATATGTTGCGATTTTAAAAACAGCATAATGAGACATGCATGGATCAACCTATTAATTCCTAGTTACACGGATATATGCAAGTAGGTACTTGCGTAGATTTCAGGACTGTTTTTAATATTTTATAGTTCCGGGGCAAATAAAAAAAATGTTCTTATTTTTACCTTTTTTTAGACCCTCACAAAGAATATAAATAAGCAAAATATGGGCCTTTTCTATTATTCTTTATGAGGTTAAGAATATATCCCATTTTAATTCATTTTATTTTTTATAAGGATAAAAATAGGCATTATTTTATCATTTATAAAGATGAGCCTTAAACGGATGCTCACTCTGCAGTTGCCTAGGGCCAGCCCTGGCAGTTTTATGTCTAATTTTGTAAATTTGGTAGGAGTGCTTTGTGCTACCAGCATAGTTGAGGTGGAGTTATAATAAAATGGGAATTGACTCTTTAGAATAACTATATTGTTTGAGTTATTCATTGTTTCTTATTTCAATCCTCCAACAACTATTCGTTATAAACATTAATAAGAGTCTTAAAAAAAATTAAGTGACATTTAAGATGGAACACATGCCTCTATTAGTTGTATATCCAATTTATATTTCATTAATTTAGGTAGATTTCTATTAAAGGCATTAATTGAATTAGCTAATAAATTTTAAGGATTGATTATTAGAAGAATTTAGATATTACTCATAATATTTAGATATTGTTCACATTACAAGAATGTAGATATTATTAACAAAACATAAAAACAAAGATAAATAATTTTGGTATAAAAGTAAATAGAATATGTAATAATTATAACAAATTGAAATGTGTAATTATTATTAGTTTGATTCACCTATAAATAAGCATTCATCCTAATATATTTCCTGTATTAAGAAGCAAATTCAAGCATCCAAAAGTAGATATGTTGAGGATACTAATCTTATAAGTTTAAAATTAAAAATATATTTAGTAGGCGAGTATTTGTATTGTAGTACCTCTTTTTTACTATAACAATTTGTTGTGAGTTATATTTCTTTTAATCTTAATTGAACTATGATCTTACTTTATTTGCCTAATTATTCTAACAAGTAGTATCAAAACCTAATTAAAGTGTATATATTTACTTATGTATGCTCTATCATTGCTATTATAAGTGGATCCTTTATATCAAAAAATAAGTTAAATATTATTTTCTCTCTAAAGTTATTAGAGTATACAATTAATGCTTATATGAAATAGTGAGAGTTATTTTTCTCAGTTCAAAGTAGTTTAGGGTAGAAGCAACGACAAGAAAATTTAATATTGAAATGTTTAGTAAAAACAATTTCTCATTATGAAAGTTGAAGATGAAAGTCATTCTTATAAATGAAAAGTGCCTTGTAGCTATTAGTAAAAGGTTGGTGGACTTTATGGATGATGCCAAATAGAATGAAGTAGTCACAAATGTTGCTGCAAATCGTTATTTAGCTTTATCTGATGAAATTTTCTCAACTGTAGAGGAGAAAAGAATAGTTAAGAGATATAGATAATCTCACAAAGCTATACAAGGTTAGGTCACTCCACATCAAAAATTTTCTTAAGAGAAAATTTCATACTCCTCAAATATCAAAATGTATTTCGGTGACTAAGTAATTTAACTACTATATTCTCTCATACACATTATTAAGTTATAGATTATTGTCACATGAATATACCAAATTTCTACTTCAAAATTTACCCTTTGGTATAATCAACTCATTATCAATTTAACCAATTAATTGATTATAGACTACCTAGTCTTTGATAACATTGTAGTCATGGTTCTTGAGGAAGAAAATATACATAAGAACAAGGAAGATAGGTAATCTGATTCACAATAACTAAAATCCTTGACGGTGAAAAAAGGGAGATTAATAAAATGTAACTTAAGTGGAAGCCAAAATCATGGTAGACTAAAATAAGGAATTAAAAGAAATTTAAAATGCTATAATTGTAATAAGAAAGATAACTTGAAAAAGGATTATTAAAATTGAAAAAGGAAAAATTTTAGTCGTTAAGGAAATTTGCAGTTACTTCAGATGATAGCAATGCTCTATGTTATAAAGTAGCAACAACAATAAAAAGTAGGAAGACACCACTTAATGTATAATTGTTCAACTCATGAGCTATTTTTGCATAACTTTTAGAAAGGAAGGGAATGGTTCCATTCATTATGAACTTATTCAAGAGGATATATGTACAATTGTGAAAATTATCCTTTAAAAACTATTGATATTGGAACCATGAAGTTGAAGATGTATGAAGGGACAATTTGTACTCTTTTAGAGGTATGACATGTGGAGGGTTTAAAGAAGAATTTATTGTCATTAAGATGACTAGATGACCTTAGAAGCAAAATAAAAATTAAGTTTTCAAAGATAATTCTAAGTGGCCTATTCTTATAAAGGGAGAAATGATATGTGCAAACTTGTACAAGTTAAAAAAAGAAACATTGCTAAAAGTATAAGCATCAGTCATTTCAAGATGTTTAAGTGACAAATATTTAATGTTATGACAAAAAAATTGGGCATATATCTATAAGGGATGAAGATCCTTATTGAGAAAAAGCTACTTCTTAGGCTTATAGAGGTATCACTACCCATTTGTGAATATTTTGTTATAAATAACACCGTATAAAATTAACAAACTAAATTCAAGAAATAAGATTGTTCTTGAATTGGTTCACTCTAATGTGTTCTAAAAGGAGAAATTTGTTTTTTCTCTTTCATTGATGATTAAACATCTAATTTTCAAGGGAAGTAGATATGTTCTCTGTATTTAAATTTTTCAATGAATATATTAAACTTGATTTTGATAAAAAGATTAAGTTTTTAAAAATAGATAATGGGAGCGAATATATTATGAATTTTATGCATTATGTAAGTAAGAAGACATCAAGAGACAATTCACTATTGCATATGATCCTCAATAAAATGGAATGGCAGAGTAGATAAACAAAATTCTATTACAAAGAATAAGAGTAATGTTGAGATTGTCAGCCTAGATAAGACCCTTTTAGGTGAAAGTAGTAGAAACATTCAATATATTATGTTATATAATGAATTAGAATCTATCAACTATAATTAAATTGAAGATGTCAATGGAAATATGGACTAAGAAGTCAGTGGATTACTCCAACCTCTATATACTTATAAGTACTATATACATGATATATAGTGCCAAAGAAAATATGGAACTGGAACTAAAATCTAAGAAATATTTATTTTTAAGATATGTTGACACAATGAAAGGAATGGTCCATAAGATCCCACTACCAACAAGAATAATAACAATAGGGATGTCACATTTGTAGAAAATAAGTTACAAAATGAGAAGAAGAAGAAAACAAAACTTTATAAAGTTTAGAGATTGCAAAGTAGACTAGAAATTTGAATAAGAGACTTCTTTTAAAGCAATGTCAAAGAAAGATTTTTAAGAACTAGTTGAATTTGAAGTTCTAGAAGTTCATTAATTAGGTTGCACAAAAGACCATCAAATTAGCATTTGAATTATATAATAAAGAACAAAATAATATATTATCTTTTACCAAAAGATAAAGATCCATTAACTCTTCAAGAAGTATTTTCATCCATATGCTTTTCTAATAACAATGCAAGAAGAAATTGAAATTTTTCATAAAAATAAAACTTGAGAACTTATACCATTATGACAAAGAAGAAAGTTAATTGATATTAAATAGTTATTTAAGATTAAGTGAAATGGTGACATTCAAGCGGAGTGATATTGTGTAAGATTAATGGTGGAAGAATGTGTTAAAAATGAAAGAATTTACTTCGATAAAATATCTTTCTTTATATGGTTCAACTTATTATAATGAGAGTAGTCCTAATAATATGTAATGCGTTTGATTTACATTTAAACAATTAGATGTGAAATTTTACTTTTCTTCGTGGAGATATTGAAGAAGAAATTTATATACTACACTAAAAAGGTTTTGAAGGAATAGGAAAAGAAAATTCAATTTACATGTTAAACAAATCTTTATATAGTCTTAAACAGGCAACTAAGTGTTAACATAAGAGATTTGATTTCTTCACCATAAGCTTTAGATACAATAGGTTCAATACAAACCCTTGTGCATATTTAAAAAGGGTTATAAAAACAACAATAACATTCAGTGTGAATCCTGCTGAAACGTGAAGTCTGAAAAGGTCTAATATTACGCAATCTTACCTATAATGAGTAGAGAGACAATAATAATAATTTTTTTCTTATTATTGTATGACGACAATATGTTAGATGTAGGCCTTAACAAAAATTATATTAAATATTAAAGGTACAGGTAGTTAGAAAATTTGAAATGAATGACTTGAGACTAATAAACAAAATTTTGGGGATGCAAATTTATCGAGATAAAAATTATGAAAATATTTAGCTTTCTAGAAAGAAAGACTACTCAAAGAAGGTCTTTGGACATTTTAATATCCAAAATTGTAATCTAATATCCATCCCTCTTTTGGTTAATTTCAAATTATCCTCTAGTACGAACACTAGCAATGATGAGAGGATGAAGTTATCTAAAATATCATATGAATTTGTAAGGGAGAGTTTAATAAACGTCATAATTACAAATATAGTGAGAGCGATTAGTCTCTATATGAGGAGTCCTTGTAGAGAGAATCAAATTATAATAAAGAGAATCTTAAGATACATTAAATGGATCTCTAATATAGCATGATAATATAAAGGATTAAACTTTATTATCAAAGGATATGTTGACTCTGATTATGTTAATGATCTTAATAGAAGTAAAAATTGATTGTTTGGTGCTGGTTCTCGTACGGCATGATAGAAATGTTAGTAACATGATAATAACAAGGTAGTGATTGTTAGAAGTATCTACATATTACTCACTATTTATATTCTTCTATTGTAAACAATATCTAGATATACTATTCACAAAATATCTAGATAAAGATCAATGTTTTATAGTGCAAAAGTAAATATTAGAATATGTAATAATTATAACTAATTAAAATGCTTGGTTATTATTAGTTTGCTTCATATATAAATACTCATTAATCTTTTTGTTTCACGTATCAAGAAACAAATTCAAATATTTAAGATTCAAGTTTGTGATGATACTAATTTTGTAAGTTTTAAGTTATAAATTAATATTTGTAATTATAATTAGTGAGTGATTGTATTGTAACTTCTTTTATTTATAATAATATTTTTTCATTTATATTTTTTCCAATCTTAATTAAAATGTAATCCTACTTTGGTCTCCTAAACATTTTTAAATGGATTTAAAAATTTAATAATTAGCCAAATTCCAAGAAGATTAGATCAGTCTTCATTGTTATTTCCTGCATTGATGTGAACTTTACTGGAGATGATGGGCATGCCATGAATCTGTTTGATTGATGCACATTTGTTCTCGTCCTTCCTTTGGAAAGGACATCTCTAATTTCGTTCATAGTTTACATTGTAATCTGATGCACAATAAAGTGTGGCATCTGCCAATTGCTATTTGTTTACAAATGCTTGTCATGATTTCACTTTTGAGTTGACGCAGCAATAAATAGCTAATACTTTCTAGTATACTTGTAATACTGACTTGTACACAGGACGCAAATGAGGAATCAAAATCAGTAACTAAAGCATCTGCGATGAAAGGTAGAAGTTTTTATCTGTAACTATGAATGCAAGTGAATTTGAATACGTGGCATACTTCAACGAAATATGCTAGCTCACAGTTGGCCAACTCATACTGAGACTAGAGTGCAAGGGCTGCTGTAATGAGGAAAACATTTTCTAAGTCCATCTATAACTATAGATTTATGATATTCATGAAGCATTTTATCTTCATCTTCTTGGAGGCTTTAAACTACTGAACTTGCTGGTAACTCTACTTGTGTTTTCTGTACTTCTGCAATATGCTGCAGCTATCAAGAATCGTATGCAAAAAGACATAGATGAAGTGGGTAAAACTGCTCGCAATGTTAAAGCCAAACTGGAATCAATAAACAAAGACGTAATGATTTCTCTTTTGCTACCGTGTCTACCTTTATTTTCAGTAACTTCAGCTTAACTTCTCCCTCCTGTAATTTTGTCCCCAGAACTTGGCAAATCGAGAGAGACCTGGATGTGAGAAGGGCAGTGGTGTAGATAGAGCTAGGATGAATGTTACAAAGTGAGTTGATGGTACAGGTTTTGTAATTTAGATTTCATTATCATCTGAGCATGTATCCGCAATTGCACAGTCATTCACGTTGAGTTCATATGGGTTGCAGTGTCTTGACTAAAAGGTTCAAGGATATCATGACAGAATTTCAGGTACATCCACTTATGATGCTTGCTATAGTGTTGTTGGATTTTCATGGTTCCCATGATTCATTTTGACTCAGACCCTACGACAAAGGATCCAAGATGAGTATCGTGAGGTTGTGGAGAGAAGAGTTATCACAGGTATAGTAGGAGTACTTTCGTTGAGAAGTATAACACTTTTAGGAAGTGTAAATAAGAAATACGGTTCAGTTTTGCTCTTTTCCAAACATGTTCCTCTTTATTTCTGCTTGGTTTCACTTGTTTATAACCTATGATGGACAGTTACTGGAAGCAGACCAGATGAAGAGGTGAGGTTGGACAATTAAAAATGAAATCACAATCTTCACATGGATATCGTTGTAATGGAGTGAAATTCCGTGAATTGTAATAGACAATTGACCACCTGATTGAAACTGGGAACAGTGAGCAAATCTTTCAAAAGGCGATTCAAGAAATGGGCAGAGGACAGGTATGTTTATTGTGTGTCCAGTACCAAGGCTTTTAAACTTTTCATGTTAACAGAAATCGGCATAGTACCTGTCAACTGAATCTTTGGTATGAGAACTTCATGCACCTCTATACCTTCTGCAATTTCAGAATTTGATCGAAAATTTTGGAAAAATATCCTGCTACGAGTTATGTCATGTTCTGTTGCTTCCCCCAGCTAGATTTTTGGAGAGTTTATTTGATAAATCAAAGGATAATTTAAACGGAAACCTACATGATTTTAGATGTGTTTATGTCCTTTCTCAATCGAGCAAGTCATTTGTTTTCCTTACAAGGATAAAAGTCGAATTAATATGAAGTTCCATGGCTTTCATCAGTCAAAGAAGCTAACTTCCTAGTATTGAAACTAATGAGTCAAAACGTCCGGTGTCCATTCCGATGATTATTCTTCTATGGCCTGTGTCCTGTAACTTATCTACTACTTCATTTTATTACAAAGATACTACGCACTCAGCTCGTCAAGATGATAGTTCGTCCATCTGTTCCAGGTGCTAAATACCTTGGAAGAAATTCAGGAGAGACATGACGCTGTAAAGGAAATTGAGAAGAAGCTTCTTGACTTGCATCAGGTATACCATCAAACTCTGTGGACTTTTTAAATTGAAGTAGCCTAATTAGTCTTTATTTGACAGATTTATCTCGACATGTCTGTCCTAGTTCAAGCCCAAGGAGAGATCCTCGACAATATTGAGAACCAGGTTTGGCGATCTTCGTATATAATTGTTCTAATAGCATGTGGTGTATCCTGAATTTCACTTGGTTTTGCATATATAGAAACATATATACATTTCATATGGTACTTGGAAATGTGGAGAAACCACAGATGAATTTCCAAAAAATGAAGGACCGGAAAATTGCAGGTGATTTTCCAGTTCCAATGGCTGTTGTTGAGAGTAAGCAGGCGATTGCTTGAGTGTTGCCCCTTGGGTCATCCTGGAGTAGGAATCTAGTTGAACTTAACCATCATGGGCAGGGTTGATAACTGTTCATAGTATTCTTTACCAGCTTCTAAAATCAATTTGCTTATTGATTTATTGGTTGGTCAATGGTTTGAGGACGCAGGAATTTGGCAACTCATAACCCCATAACTGTCTGATAGGCATAGGGTATCCTTTTCAGAACCTGAGTCAGTATCACAGTTCGTATTTCGTGTTGTTTAAGAACCTTATTTTCAATATATTCATGGGCATTATCATCCGATCATTGTTATTGTTTTAAGCTACTTAGATATCAGCACAGTAAATAGCTGAAGAACAATGACTTGATTGAGTTGAAGGAGATATAAATGTTTAAATGTCTATAATTATAGGTAGCAAATGCAGTGGATCATGTTCAAAGTGGAACTGAAGCTCTCCGAACTGCAAAGAACTTGCAGAAGAGGTCCAGGAAGTGCATGATGATTGCCATCATTTTGTTTTTGGTCATTGCAATTATAATAGTGCTCTCTATCGTGAAACCTTGGAAGAAAAACTAACTTGTGTGAGGAGAATGAATGTCTTCAGTTAGATATATTCTCTAAACGTCACAACTTAAGATAATATGCTCAATACTCTATTTTTTTTAACTGATTCTGTACTGGCTATGATTTTCAGCTATCTTATAAACAAATGATGCAATTGCATTTTGGCTGTACTGAGAGAGTTGCAATGTCATCTCATGTTAACTGATTAGATGGGTGGATTTATACGACGAACAGCTTCCAAAATGATCAGGACATGAGGAATTTAACGTTAACTTTACCTGACCTCATTAGACGTTTTAAACAAATTTGTAATAGGTAAAAGAAGAAACAGGTAACAACAAGCACAACGTGGCCTATTAGGATATGCCTGTAAGGGTGCAAGGCCAAACGAGTGAGAAATCATATTTGCCTGTCTTCAATATCCAATTACACCAAATCTTTAATAACTTATCTGAACCCGTAACAACAATTCTCTCAACTTATTTAACTTTTCATTTGTAACAAAGAATTATTGTCACCCAAATCCCCAGATATAGGGACTGGTTAATGCTCCTATAACCCTTCATTCTTTCATACCCTGGTTTAGCTCTTCTACATCCTTGCTTTAGCAACCACCTCATTGCCTGCAGCACCAACTCCCGCGGCTCCTGGCCTAGTCCATGTTTCTTTGAATTGCTCCTCAGTCACTCCTGAAACCAAAAATTGCATCAAACACACAGTTAGAATTCCTCTTCTTTAACACTTTTAGTGAACCTGAAATTTTTTTTTTTTTCCCTGATACCTTTGCCCATGGCAGCAGTGGAAGCTATGCCTCCCTGAACAGTCTTGAGATACCGATCATAGAAGTTTGCACCTGACCATTTCTGATGCTGCAGAGTGTCAACTCCGTTGTTCCTCTCTTCCCTCTGGATCCTTTCCACGTATGCCAGCATTCCCCTTCTTGCAAATTCCCTTGCAAATGTATCAATCACTAGTGCATCAGCATGGAAGCCTGCCAGTGTTATGAACTGCCAACAATAGCCTAATCGAGCAATCCGAGGAATGAAGTCCCTCATTTGATCGTCAGTCATTCCAGAAGCATCCCAATTAAAAGATGGTGAAAGGTTATAAGCTAACATGATCTCAGGATGCATTGCCTTCACTCCTTCAGCAAATGTTGTGCATTCAACCCAGTCAGGGCTAGCAGTCTCCATCCAGATGAGATCTGCATGGGGTGCAAATGCCCTGCCGCGAACAACAGCGGCAGTTACAGACCCTTTAAACCTGTAGAATCCTTCTCTTGTTCTGGGCAAGTCCCAGTCCCAGAACAAATCCTTTAGCCCCATCCTGTCAGCAATCTCTCGGCCTTGCTCGTAGGATAAACACTTGTCATAACCCGAATGGTTCATCCACTTATTCAGTCTCTTCCTCTTCTCATCCTCACGAATGTTCATATTCCTGATTGCGTCCATGACACATTCAGAAAATGTTTTAAGTTGCGCCATCGCAATCCAATTGTCCTCAAGGGCTTGAAGTTCAGCTCCAGTTTTGCCAGCAGCCATTGCCTCTGCCATCAGAGTAGCCAAACTTTTGCCTTTCAGATTTGGATTAGTGACACCCAAAATGAACTGATGATCCCTGGTGTCTACATTGGTTTGGATCAAATTAGCTGCAACCGCATCGGTTCTAGCCACCAACACTGTCTCCACTCCCATCACATCAAACTGCAGCCGTGCAGCGACAAGCCTGTTAATGTGTTCACTAACAGCAACAAGCACCTTACCGGCCATATGACCACATTTTTTTGTCACAGAGGACTGATCCTCGATGTGGACACCAGCAGCGCCACGCTCCACAAAGAGCTTGCATAGCTTAACCGTTGCTGTGGTGCCACCAAACCCTGTATCGCCATCAGCGATAATTGGCTTCAAATAATCAGTATAAGGGGTCCTAGCCCTTTCCTCACGGCTCATGCTCATTCTTGCCTCTCTTTGCTTCCTATCGTGGTACTGTTGCGCAAAGAAGAGGTGCTCCACTTTGTTAGGGACTGTGTCGTAAGGATAATCAGCAAGGTCAGGACCAGGTTCATTGGTTGAGGTGTGAGTAGATGAGCACTGCCAACCGGAAACATAAATAGTGTCCAAATGCTTAGCCATCATAGCTACTTGGACAGGGTCAAGTGCACCAAAAGTCCTTGAGGCAGTGCCATTGGCTTGATGGGTTTTCAGAGTTCTCCACAGTTTCCTTGCCATCTCGTTGGAGCCATAGCTTTGTTTGAGGTTGCCTCGCAGAGCAACAACGTCTCTTGCTGAGTATGGCCGTCGGGTTAGCTTGAACCTCTCCGTGTTCCACCATGCTTGAACCTGTGCAACTTCAGCTTCGAATCTTCCTTCTTCGTCCATTATCTGCTTAAAATAACATTGTAAGCGCACTTAGATTAGAGGCTAAAATGAAATATAATTTTTTTATAAAAAAAAAGATGGTAATACGAAGCATATGAACTCTTAATCATCAATTCGCACGACTATAAAAAGCAAAGAACTGGAGTATTGCTGGATATATAACAGGAACTTTATCACAGTTATAACTTCTTATTCAAGAATTTGAGATCATTCTTTAATTTTTCTTTTTTTTTTTCTTTCTTTGAAACAAGAAATGACTTTTATTTTTCCTTACAAAATTGGAACTCCAAATCTACATCGTCCTAGACAAGTGAAACAAATAGTAAGGGATAATAATTACTACAATGGCTACACTTCCCTATTATCATCGACCGATCCTGAAATTTTCTTCCAAGAAAAAATGCCAGACATTAAGAGACTTTCCAATTCACGAGGTTAAGCTTACATGCATCCCTATCACATGATGGTTGAATAAAATAGGCAAACATGCTTCAATACTACTGTTTTCCAGAGGTCCAATAGTTGTAAAGGAGAGGCTAAAGAAAGAATAAAACTACATCATCCTGATGAATATATGCAATGCTAAGGTGGATTTGCGCCAGTCTGAAGGACATTTTCCATATCTAGCAGTAGAATGAGAATGCAAGTGTAGGGTAATGCATATATAGAGCTCTGAAAATTCTTGGATGAGTAACCACTACCAGGACATAGGTAGGTTTATTAGGACCAAAGAACAACACCGACTTGAACTAGTTTGGCTTACCATTGATGGCACTGAGAAAGATCCAGCCATGGCAAGAACAAAGTTGATTTCAAGTTTTGTAGAATGAACTTAAATGTGTCTTAACAACTACTCAGAGAAGTTCAAGAAAAAATGGTTCTCCAAGCTCCAATTTATAACAAAAGCTCACAGTTCTTGTCTAGATAGCAATTAATTAACGCCATTATAGATAAGGGGAAAAAAGAAGATGAGATTTCCACAGAATTCTCCCATTTCATCTTATCTTCGGAACTTGTTATCTTAAGAAAGAAAGAGGATGAAAGTTTGCCCCTTGGGGAGGCTGCATTTGCAGGCAGGCACTTATCTTCTCATTGCAAATTAACTGAACAGATTTATAATCCATATTCTTGTCCTATTGAATTTGCAGTGATGTCATCTACCTTCATTCACATAAGTTGCTCTTTGGCCTTTTGATTATGCCATCTACCAGCCCATCTGCAAGATTACGGTGATTGTATGTGTTTTTAATTTTAAATAAATGAACAATGAATTATTATTGCAACAAAATTAATGAAAAACATATTTTATTTGGTTTCAGATTTATATGCTATCGCCACGCGCCCATCGACACATGCAAAAGTTTCTGATTTCTACGGCTGACGGTGGGGAGGTTGAAGGGATATATACACACACCGTTTGTCCTTTTTTATTTTTCACACGGACCTAAGAAATCAATAGTACCCATTATTCACGTAACTCGATAACTCGTCCTCATCTTTATAATATATTACATTTTGAATGAAATTATAATATACTGCGTTCTTGGTTACAAATTGGAATTGTTATTCTTATTTTGGGAGTCCCGAGGAGAATTGGCAAGGATAAGCCTATCTATCTCTTCATTCAACCGGAATGAGATGAGCTCCGTCGCCACCTTTCAATTTTTGGATAATAGAAACACCATATTCTCATCTTTCCCTCTTTTCTTAAAAGCATATTGGCTAAGGTGTTTAGCACTTCGAGGCATAGGAATAGCGGAGCCATCCTCTTCTTCGTCATATTTCGTTGGAGTTTAGCAACAACTTTTTGCTTTTTCTTCTTGTCGTTTTCCGTTTCATATTCTGTCAAACGCAATCTATAAGATCAATTGAGGGTTTGAATTAATCGTCCTAGTAACTCAGGTTTTGTGGTGCGTGCAAGTCATATAATTTCTCCTAAATTATGGTTCACTTCCAAGATAAGTGGAGTGGAACTCATTGGTAGGATGTAAGGAGAACGAATGTTTTCTTTTCAGTCATAGGATTGAAAAGCTTGATGCATTTATTCTACATAAAAAGTCACTTGTGCAAAAAGTTATTATGTCTTAAGAAAATATCGTGTTTTCTTTTTGAAAGTGACCTTCTTGCGCTTCTATTTATTTTTAATAGAAAATCAATAGTATCAATACATGGTGTGTGTACATCTTTTATTTGTTGAAATTGATCCTTTATTTTTCTCGTCAATTTGAAAAAATAATCATGTTAAAAGCTTAATGTCAATTATACATTTATGTTATTTTTATAAATTATTATTAGGTGTTACTTAAGAGACACTGTGGCTAAAACTAAGGCAAGGCCAATTTTAGACATTTATGAGAACTCAACATGTAGTTTTAGAAAATAATAATATAAAAGATTATTGTCCTTATATTGCTTTGTTGATACCCATCACATGGTTTTTATTTTTATATATGGGGCACAGATCTTATTGGTATACCAAATGAAGTTATTAGCACAAATAATACAAACATCTTACACAGTTAGCCCTAACTAGATCGTTTAGAAAATTCTTCTATTATTACCTTAGGTATACGTGTCCTTATCCTATGATTGCTTATCTTTATAAAGTCTCTACATAAACATGGCAGCAGTATCTGTGTAAAGCAAGATTCGAATGCAATGAAATCTTCTATTTAATATTATTGTCTCATTTCTACTTTATTGCTCTATTATAGTATCAAAGACTCTGCCCCTTGTTATCCATGAGTGATCTTTCAAAAGCCCTACCCTACCCTCCTTATCCGCTACCTCTGACTCAATTCTTTAAAATGCACCCACTACCTTTCCCTCCAACGTCTCCCATTTTCTCACAGTCAAACTTACCCCTGACAAGTACCCCGTATGGCATGCTCAAATGCTTCCTTATCTGTATGGCCAGTGCCTTTTCTGCTACATTGATGGCCCAAATCCTTAACTACCTCTGCATACCTCTGATGACTCCCCAAATCCAAAATATATTAACTGGTTTGAACAAGATTAGTTGGTTCTTGCCTTATTCCTCTCATCTCTTTCGGAAAAACTCATTGCTCAAGTCATGTGTCATAAAACCTCTCGTGCCATGTGGCTTGCTCTTGAAACTCTATTTTCTCAAAAATCACATGCCAAATTTCTTCTTCTTTATCAACAACTTACCTCTTTGAAAAAGGGTGGCGAATATGTTTCCCAGTATTATAATCGAGCCTCTGTTCTCTCTGACTCTCTTACAGCGGCTGGCAATCCCATCTCTGATTTAGATTCCAACACGTACCTTGTTGGAGTACTTGGCTCTGATTTTAATTATGTTGTTACATCTCTTACCACCAGATGAGATGTTCTTACCTCTAAAGAAATTTTGAGTCATCTTTTAACCTATAAAGCTGGTCAATCTTGACATCATGATGTCTCCGTTCCTCCTATTACTGCAAATGTTGCTACAACCCAATCATCTTATACTCTAGTATAAACTCAGTCATCTTTCTCTTCACAAGGCCATGGTGGTCGTGGTTCCTACTCTCCAAGAGGACGTGATGGTTGCTAGTTTACCTTCTATGGTGGCCGTGGTTTCTCTCGCAGTGGTGGACGCTCTGTTCGTGGATATGGAGGCCGCTCATCCTTCTTCAACTCTGCCTTTGACGCTCCATACGAACTATGTTTTAAATATGGGCATCAAGCTACTACTTATTTTTATCGTTATGCCTATACCTTTCAAGCTCCTGGCCCTAGTTCCATTTCCACCCATTACTCTACTTTTTCTCCCATAGATGACTCTCTTTGGTATCCGGACACAGTTGATACTAACCACATGACCTCTGACTTATCTAATCTCAACATTCAATCTACTTATTATATGGGTTAAGACTCTGTTCATGTTGGTGATGGTTCTCCACTACCCATTCAAAAGCTTGGCTCGGGTCACCTAAACTCATCTACTGGAAAATATCTCCTTTCTCAGCTTTTACATGTTCCAGACATTACTAAGAATTTATTATTTGTTTATCAATTTTGTATTGACAATAAGGTATTCTTTGAATTTCACTCTCATTGTTTCTTTGTGAAGGATTTGACAGCCGGAGCGGTACTTCTCCAAGGACCCAGATCATAATAAACTCTATACTATTCGCAATCTTCATCCTCCTCTCTTCCCACAAGCCCTCATTGGTGAACACACCTCCGTTACACAGTGGCACAATCGCTTGGGCCATCCTGCTCATCGTATTGTTCATCAAGTTATTTCTTCCAACTCTCTACCAATCCCTTATACTACTGTTTCTTAACAATGTCTAGCTTGCTGCACCCCTAAGAGCCATAGTCTCCTTCATCTATTCATCATTCCACCATGCCTTTAAATATGGTCTTCTATGATGTATGAGGTCCATCTCAAGTTCTTTCTGTTGATGGTTTTCGTTACTATGTTTCTTTTGTAGATGATTTCTCTCGTTACATTTGGTCGTTTCCCATTAAACTAAAGATGAAGTTCAATTGTTCATTGTAAAATTCGTTATTTTCAATATAGAGATTTGTTCATTGCATAAATTACTTCCTTCATTTAGCATTCATCATAGAATAATTTGTCCTCATACTTAGACTCATAATGGGACTATTAAATGGCGTCACCGATTCATTGTAGAGACAGGTTAAGTCTAATGTCTATGCTTATATACCTAAAAAATATTGGACCTATGCATTTTCAACTGCAGTATATTTGTTAAATCGACTTCTCAGCCCAACACTATGTAATGCATGTCCATATGAACTGTTCTTTCACTCTAAGCCTAACTACAATCTTTTGAAGGTTTTTGGATGTGCTTGTTGACCAATTTTAAGACCCTACGTGAAACACAAGCTTGAACCAAGGTCTGCTTTATATGTTTTTATTAGGTACAGTGCTAATCATATGGGCTACTTATGTTTGAATTTAGTCACAGGGCACATATATGTCTCGGGGGATTTGTTCTTCGATGAGTTAAGTTTTCCCTTTCATAATCAAGCCTTATCATCTTCACCTACTCAACTCCCATCTGCTATTTTACCTATTCTCGCATCTAGGCCTTCCACCTCATCCAACCCATACCTTACTTTACTTAACTCCCCAACCCAAAATCTGATTCCCTCACCCACATATGCCCTCCTCACCTTTTTCTTCTGACTCACCCACTCTACTCTAACTACACCATTGCCTCTGCCAGCTTCCCATCCCCCTACTCATCACATGATCACTAAATCAAAAGCTCACATTTCTAAACCCAAAATTGCCACTGAAGGTATGACTCCTTGGCCTCCTCTAAAAGCCCTCACTGTAACTACCTCAATCTCTATTCCTAGATCTGTTTCTAAAGCTCTTAAAAGTCCACTATGGCATAAGGCTATAGATGAAGAGTTTGACGCTCTCCTTCACACTCAAACATGGATGCTTATCCCTTACTCCTCTTCTCAAAACATTGTTGGCTGCAAGTGGATATTCTATATTAAGTATGCTCCCCCTAGAAATGTTGATCAATTAAAGGCCCGACTCATAGCCAAAGGGTTTCATCAACAACTAGGCATTGATTTTTCAGACATTTTTCTCCAGTGGTCAAACCAGTTACCGTCGGTGTTATTTTCTACTTAGTTGTTTCACGTGGATGGTCTCTAAGGCAAATTGATGTTCAGAATGCCTTTTTACATGGTTCTCTTGCTGAAGATGTTTTTATGTCTCAACCTCCAAGTTTTGTTCACCCTGACTATCCTAATCATGTCTGTAAGCTTCGTCGCTCAATTTATGGACCTAAGCAAGCACCTCGTGCCTGGTTTGCTTGTCTTAGTGCTCGCTTAATCGCTCTTAGTTTCTTTGCCTCCAGGTTAGACCTATCTCTATTTATCTTCAATTCATCCAACTACCATGTCTATGTTCTCATTTATGTTGACAATATCATTATCACTGCTTCTTCTGATGATGCAAATTTTGAGTTAATTTTTGCTTTAGGTTAATTCTTTCCTATTAAAGACTTAGGTTCCTTAAATTATTTCTTAGGTGTTGAGGTCCATAAAGCCTCTGATGGTTTTATTCTTAGCGAACGAAAATATATACTTAATCTATTGGCCAAAACCAATATGTCTAATGCTCAACCCATTCCTTCACCTATAGCTTTTAATACCAAACTGTCTAATAAGGGATGTTCCTTTAATGATCCTAGTCTTTACAGAAGTATTGTGGGAAGTCTCCAATATCTTTTCTTCACTCGCCCAGATCTCTCATTTGCTGTGAATCGTGTTTGTCAATTTATGCACCATCCTAAGGAAGCTCACTGGATAATAGTTAAACATATTTTACATTACTTATGTGGCACTTATAATTATGGGTTACATATCAAACGTTCCAATCCTCTCACTCTTTTTTCTGCATCTACTTTCCTTAAGGCATTTCTGATGCAGACTGGGGTGGTTGTTAAATAGATTCTCATTCTCCATCAGGCTGTTCTTTAGTCCTAATGTCATCTCCTGGACTTCTAAGAAACAACCAACTATATCATCGTCAAGTACTGAATCTGAATATCGCTATCTTGCTATAACTACTTGTGAATTAATTTGGATTTAAAATCTCCTTGGTAAACTTGCCATTGCTCTTCCTAAGGTGCCAACCTTGTACTGTGACAACTTAGGGGCCACTAACCTTACTGCCAATCCTGTGTTTCACTCACGTGCCAAGCACATTGCCTTGGATTATCACTTTGTTAGAGAACATGTTGCTACCAAATCCCGTTGCATTGCTATAGTATCTTCCAAAGATCAACTTGCTGATATATTTACCAAACCTCTTGTCAATAATCGATTTATTTGGCTACGATCGAGTCTCAATGTCCATCCTATCCATTTGGGCTCGAGGGGGTGTATTAACACAAATAATACAAACATCTTTTACAGCTAGCCCTAAGTAGATCATCTAGAAAATTACTTTGTTATTACCTTAGGTATATGTGTCATTATCTTGTGACTGCTTATCTTTATAAAGTCTCTATATAAACATTGCAACAGTATCTGTGTAAAGCAAGATTTGAAAGCAATGAAATCTTGTCTTTAATATTATTGTCTCTTTTCTACTTTATTGCTCTGTTAGAAGTGTTGTCATTCCAATTTCAGAATAAACATTCATAATCTTCAAAGTGAAAGTGAACTGTCAAAGTTAAGCAAATATGAAATTGAGTCATACTTAGTTATCAAAAGAGTAGCAAAGTTTGAAATAAGAAGAAAGACATTGTTATTCTTTTCCCTAAGAAATTATAGAATTGGGTGACACTGCCAAACCCCAGCACTCTACTAACACTGCTTGTTTGCCTTTTTAACTACCCTTTCAACTTTTATATATCTCTCATCCCACCAGTTTCGTACTTTAATGTGACCAAATCATGCTAAGGAGATCTTAGCATAAGAATATAAGATTTTCTTTTGTCTCATAAGTTTATGAAAAATGAGTCGTCTCTAATCCAAATTGCTACATAAAAAATTTTAGCTTTCTAGTTTCAACTTACGGCGCAAAACAAGCAAGGTTGGGAACACTCAGAGAGAGGAGAGAGGAGAGAGAAATTTTTATTACTTTTAAATTTTTGGAGCTTCATTTGTCAATTAAGGTACACATTTGGCAAAAAGGATATAAAAATATATCACATAACTTTTTTTTGTGATAGAGGATTGACGAAAAAATTTAGTTAGTGTTTAGATTGAACGTTTATGAAATGTCATGGTTCTTTTTGAACTTATCTAAATTTTTTAGTTTAAGTTGAATTTTGGTGAAAAAGTTAGGGTTTAATTAAACCCTTTTACCATAGAAAATAAAAATAACTTAGAGATTATGTGAAATAGAAAGGGAAAAAAGGAGAATGACCATTCTAAATGAAGAGAGAAGAAAAGCCATAAAAAAATAAAGTATAGAAATTGTAGCTAACACTAAAGTGAAAGAGAGTGACTATGAAAGTCAGAAATAAATTAACACTAAAGTGAAAGAGAGTGACTATGAAAATCAGAAATAAATTAATCAAATAATTAGGTTAGAATGCAAGAGAGGCCTAACTCTTGAGAGATGAATTAGTTGGAGTTTGGATTTGGGTAAGCCAAATATACACAATTACAAGAGTGATTCGAATTCATATTTTTTTAAATATGGGAACCTAATACGAAATTTCATCAACTCAAATTTAACTTATTATCTTTGATCGAATCGAGTCAAATCAGATTAGACTAGATTTAGTTAAACAAATCAGATCAAGTTAGATAAAACTCTTTTTACCATCCTTATATGCATTTTTTCTTCTTAATGAGGTAAAGACTGAAGGATTTGTTAAATAATTATTTGATGGATTAAAGTTATAGTCACACTCATTGAATTTTGATGTAACATAGTACTACACGTATACATGTAATTTATTTTAAACACAACTTTTAATAATTTTTAACTATTTTTAATGAACTTAAATATAAAAAGAAAAGAAAAAGTAACAATTATACATTAAAAGAAAGGTTGAGAGATATTAAATTTAATTAAAATATATATTGAATTTTGGTATAGTTTTATTGCTTTATCCATTGCTGTGATATTTAAGATAAAACAATGTTTGAAACATGTACACTAACAAAATAAATTATTATTCATTAAAATTATTATTTACTCTTTTTCTTTCTTAGGAACTATAATTAAAATATAATATACCATACACATTTAGTACCTAGTATATGCCAAATGCCAATAGAGTGGTCTTCACCATTATCTTGTAAAATTTTGAATTCAACGCAAAGTCATAATAAGAGCTTTTACAACCTATTTCTTCCCTTTTAATGCTTAATATCCACTTTACACAATTCAACTTTTTTTTTAAACGACTGCACAAAAACATATCACTTAAATTTTGAAAGTGGAATGGCAAATCCTTTAGTTTTATCTTTTTTTAAGTCCTCCTATGGCATAATTTTATACTTGGTAAAGCAGAACCTTTATATCTTGTAATTAAATTGTATCTTATTTGTTTCTTATTAATCAAAGTTGAATACTAACAGCCCAATATTTAAATGCTATTAATTACTATATAATTTTGAAAATTGTAGAAATTTATAGAATAAAATATAAATAAAAATTGTTTTTATTAGATTTTGCCAATGTAAGTTTATAGCTCTGCCCTCAAAGTAGAGTTCCCAAGTTTAGATCAATCTATATTAAGATTCCAAATTCCAAACCCTATAATGGAATATCAAATTATAAATAACTACAAGATTAAATTCAAATTATAAATATCTATAAGAAGGATGAGGAGTTGGGTGAGAAATTAAAACATGAAATCTTAGTAAGAACAGAAGCACCCATACTATCTTTCATGGAGAAACTACCCACTCTAGAATTACCCTTAACCATATTTATATAACTTTTTAAGTGAGGATCATACGCTATCCATCATAATTTCAAACGAACTTGATGGGGAATAAGGAAAGAAAGTGGTAGAGACAATTAGAAAGAGGATAAGAGCCGTAAGAAGGCAAATTTCATATATAAAGTGATAACCCCTAATATGGTGTATAGGATCAATCTTGATGAAGGTTGTAAAACCTTGAGGGAGAGATAAAGAAGAATAAACCCTCGTATGAAAGAAATGGTTAAAAAGGATGTAGTGAAGTTTTAAATGTAGTTATTATTTACCTTATTTCATATAGTAAATGGGTAAGTCCAGTATAATGTGTACTTGGAAAGAGGGATGACAGTGATGGAAAGTGAAAAGGGTGAGTTAATGTCTACTCAAACAATCACAAGTTGGAGGGTATGTATTGATTATGGGAAGCTCAACACGGTGACTCAGAAGGATCACTTTCTATTTATGGATCAAATAATTGAGAGAGTGACTAAACACATTTTTTATTATTTCCTTGATGGATATTCAAAATACAATTAAAATTTTATCTATCTAAAAGATTAAGTGAAGACCTCATTCACACTTTTATCAAACTTTTGTCTTGATTCATCAGTATGCTGAGTTTTATCGTAGTTTAGTTTTGAATTAAACCATCTTCTTAATCGATGTTTAGATAATAGAAAAGAGGCCACCACTAGTATTTATAATCCTCTTAGGATCAACCCATAATTTTTAGTACTAGCTATAACTATATCGTGAACTTGTAGTTTAAATGATTAAAATTACATTCAATCATACCCCTAATCACTAAGGAGCTTGATACTTAATTAATTATAGAAGAAATAACCTTAATATAAGAGGAGGAAGCTATTTTTCTATTCAAACTTAAGCATCCCCTCCCTAGATGTACAAGTTATCAAGACCCTAGGGAAGGACAAGGTTAGTGATCACTCCTTAATCTCTAGACCTACAACTGATCAGTGAGCTACTGTATTGAATTCAATCCAGTAGAAAAGAGGAAATTAGGTAGGAAAGCTAAAGGCTCTCGCCTTAAATCTTTAAAGTAATAAATTTTCTTTTTTGGAGCGTTTGAGGTCTTAACAGTCTTTCAAAACAACTTTTGTTATAGAATCATATTTAGTTAGTAAAACCTTCTTTGACTGGTTTTTGGGACACCAAGCTTAGTGAAAAGGGATTGAAGTAGCAGAATTTTTTAAATAATAGATAGACCATCCTCTCAAACCATGCACATTGCATACCATAATGGAAGAATAGTAATAACCTATGATCATCAAAGGATAAAGGTGTTAAGAGCAATCCTCATAAACCAGATGATTTACTTAAAAGTGTTAATAATGCAATCAATGACCATCATTCATATATATATCATTTATATATTAAATTTTACCTTTCAAAGAATTAATTTACAGATTAAATTGTAGGAAATTTATCATGGAATTTAGGCTCCTTAGTTGGTGATAGGTATTTTAGTTTTATACTTTACCGTCTGGAAGTTGAAGGAATGTTTGTATAAAGAACATTTAGTTACAAATACTTGTGTTTTGATCCAAATGTGAGATAAATTGAGTGGAAATGGTTTAAATATTGCGTGAATATTAATTGGATTATTTTATAAATTTTGTATGAAGGTTGAAGGGAAATTCTCGTAAATTTTTTATGAAAAGAGCAATAAAATATAAAAGAAAAAAGGGTGACTTAACTTGTCACCCTTGTGATCCATTATTTCCTTTAATTCATCAACTTATCATGTGTCATGTGCAAGGGTGATGACTCAAAACCTTAAACCTAGAGTTATACTATAAATAGAAAGGGAATAAAGGGTGATGACTTATCAATGATTCATTCACTCTATAGACACCTTTATTAAGGAAGAGAAGAGATAGAGAGAAAGAAGGGAAGACAAGAAGAGAAGTAGAGAGAGTCGGTGAAGAAGAGAAAAACATTGCAAAAAGTTGGAAATAGAGCAAGCCTTTGACATATGGTGAGAACAAGTTAAAGCAGAAGGTGAGAGCTAATGCGGGAAGCTTGAGAGAGGTAGGAGACCACCACATCTCACTCACTCGATCCCTATTTGCTTGCTTTGTTATTCAATTGTTGCATTGTTTCTTGTTGTTTACTGAACTTGTTACTTTCGTACCTTAGCTGACTGTTTTTTGTTATCTTTTCATAATTCATTCGATTATTTACTTGGTTTATTTCTTAAATACTTCACTTATACTAATAAAAATGGGATTAAAGTGTTTAATGATGATGAATCTTGTGATATTCGTGATGGGCTAATTTCTTTTCTTGAAAATTAATGAAGCTATTTTAGTCGACTATGAATGATTGAGTTACAGTTTTCTTGGATGTAATAGTATGGCCAAACTTTACATCATTTTAGTATTAAATGAAGAACCGAGGGAAGAAGTTTAATATGGAATGGGTTAAAAACTAGAAATAGAAATATATTAACTTAAGTAGTAATTAGTATTCGAGTTTTCATAATTAATTTGGACAATAACTTCTTGATTACGAAAGTTAGATTAGTTCATTATTTGAGTTGATTTAGAGCCTAAATGTTAACTTTAGTAAGACAACTTTTCAAACATTTTTCCTTAATTATGCATAGGTTAAGAACTAGAAATATATTAACTTAAGTAGTAATTAGTATTCGAGTTTTCATAATTAATTTGGATAATAACTTGTTGATTACAAAAGTTAGATTAGTTCATTATTTGAGTTGATTTAGAGCCTAAATGTTAACTTTAGTAAGACAACTTTCCAAACATTTTTCCTTAATTATGCATAGGAGATTAAATTAGTGATATTAATTTCAAGATTCTTCCATTTGATTAATCTATTCGTCTTTTCTTTTAGTTGATTTCGTTTACTTTTCAATCTATTTTGTGATTTTCTTTAAAGTCTTCACTCAACAAATCGGGATATAATGTTTAGGATTACATCTATTTTTATTTTTGCTTTTGTTCATGGTTAATTTAAGTGGACCAAATTCACATCCGTGGGAGACGACCCTAGGTAATCACTACAACTATCTCGTATACTTACGAGTAGGATAACCTAGGTATTTTTAAAACTTATTTAGGCAAAACAATTATTCCCCACTTTCCCTTCAGGTTCAATAAGCATTTAGCCTTAGATGAAGGTTTTGAAGGGGCAATACTGAAAGGGTTAAGTGGAAACATAAAAGGTTCCTCCTTATTCATCTATAGTGCAAAAATTAAGAGTACAAAATAGGAGTTTAAAATTCTAAACAAGTCTAGACATAGTAACATCAATGCCACTGTGATTGACTTGATGGACAATCTCCAAAGAATTCACAAACTCTTATACACTAATTAGACAAACCAAGAAATTCAAAACGAGAAGGAAGTTCTGCAGTCTCATATAAGGGTAGAAGAATTTCAATACTCATTATTGAAGAAAACAGTAAGAGTCCAATGGCTGGTGGATGGCGATAGGAGTACCTCATTCTTTCATAAATCTCTTTTGACAAAGAAAAACATAAACAAGATAACTTCTTTACAACTAGAGAATATTTCAGTAGTCTCTACTCAGGAGGACATTTTAAATGTTGCCTATGATTATTTCACTAAAACAATGGTTAAAAATACAATCCCTCTTCTTCCAGATCTTTGTTTAACTCAATAATCCAAAAGTAAAATTTTAGATGATTATGCAATTTTCTTAGAGTCACCATTCACTCCTATTAATGTGGTATAGCCTCAAATCTAATACATCCCAAAACTTGATGGTCTAAATGGAGTTTTTTTTCAGAAATCATAGCATTGAACAAAGGATTTGATCACTGAGGCTATGTTAAGTTTTTTTAGTAGGGTTTATATATGTTAAAGGAACCTAACAAGACAATTATATGTCTTATACCAAAGATTTCTATACACCTCAAATCAGTTGAGAACATATTTTTTCAATGTCATTTCTCTGCATATTTATAGAATAAAACCCTTACTTTTGCTTCAATATCTCATGTTCTTCCTAAGCTTAGTAAGGTATACTAGATTGGATCATCCACTAATGATGGAGGAGCAAGCGAGAAAAAATTTATTTAAACTAAAAGGGGGACACATAGAAAGACTATTCAGTGAATTACTAAATCGGATGAATGAATACAACCTAATTCTCAGTAGCAGATGTAGATCTTAACTAATTCTCAGTAGCAGATGTGGTCATCTAAAACTTCTTCATGTATGTATTATAGTAGTTAAAGTACTATTCTGAATCCCCACTGGGACCTTAGTTCTCAACTGAGAGATGGAGACTAACCGATGGTTGAGGATGAGTATCTAATTGGTCTTATGAGGAAGCTAGGATATATAAGGAGGAGAACTCATTTCAATAATCATTATATCTACCTTATATGCTTTAGACATGCATGCATAAGTTATAAGAGCAAATGGAAGCTAAATGTTTTAAGGAAAAGAAATTGCAAGCAAAGAGTGGAGAAGCTAACCTTCTAGCAAGAGCATGCCTAGGGGAAATGTTGTAAGTAGGTCATCCAAGCTCTAACCCTAAGCTCCACTTGAAAAACATTAAAAAAAAGGTAAGTTAGAACTATTATTGCAACATTTAGTAGAATTCCTATAATGAAATAGGTACAATAGCTATGGTGGAAAAGATTTTCCCTAAAAAACTATCCAAGTAAGTCAAAAGTTTCTCACTTTTTGCTAGGCATAGTGACTCAATTGTTCATCTTACGTTTGCTCACGACTTCTATGTGTGTGATTCTTTTTTTTTTAACTATACATGTCCTAGTGTTGTAATATGCTTATATGCCTTAAGTCCTTGTAAGTTAAACTAGAGCTTTGTATGGCCTTGTGGCTCTCTTTATTTATCAATTTATTTACATATATTTTCAAAAAATTAATTTCTTAAAAAAGAATAATAATATTTTAACAAAGAAAATAATATATAAGGCCTAATTATATAAATATAATTTTATTAATTCTTGTAATTATCATAATTTATATTGACTAAATTACCTTTATATATTATAAATTATTTGTTAATATACAAGAATAATTTAATTAAATATTAGTCAGATAACTATGATGGTTATCAAAATGGTTTCCATCCATTTTTTCCATATTCTATATTTGTCATTAAAATTTTTAACCATACTCTGACAACAATGGAAACAGCCAATATTTGTCGCTAAATTTTTGCCTAAGACGGATTGATCAACGTACAAAGCAGTGTGGCGAGTCCAATTCGGTTAGTTCACAAGTATCGGAAACTTCGATCCATAGCCAAAGGCAACATATAGATGTCAACCCGAAAACATTCAACAAACTAACTATAGCTAAAATGCAGCTAGCGTGAACAACTTTCAAATGAAATCCACGACACATTTAATTATTATCTTTCAGATCAATAACAACTTGTTCTTGCTCTTACCAATGAAAGTGGTGGTGGAAATACTAACAGGTGCTCTCTTCTACGTTCAACTGAACAATGATGCCACATTTGCTGATCTCAAGCGAGAGATCGCGGCTCAACAAGACCTACCTCATGATCGTCTCATTTTGTGTCTAGAGAATAGTCAAAATCACCTGATAATCCGACATGAAGAAGAAGCATCTTTGATCGACTTTGGGATTCGAGATGGATCACACATCTATCTCTTCTTCAGTCCCCTCGATGATGGGTCTGTTCATGATGTTGTGTTCGCTAATCCTGAACATGATTTTTTCTTCATGTAGTATCTAATTCCCTGTTTTTGAGGTTGCAAGTCTGAAGATTGCGAACTAGTAGCAGACAAGTAATTACAGCGATCGTAGATTACTCTCATCCTGGTAGTTATTTGTAAAGTGCAGTTGCACACAGCTACTATAGTAATGCAGTATATGAAACGTAATCTTGCTATGCAGGCCAATGAAACAATTAATACTTGTCAAGATAGATTAAAGTTAGAAACAAAGTGATGATTTGTTTTTTATGCTTAAGCACATGCATGGCAATGAATATGAAATTTCCAATTAGCCAAAGAAAAAAAACACTATTCTCATTCCTCCTTGCGAATGTAAATTTCCCCGTCTCTTTAATTGCCATAAAGTTGGATCAAACTTTATACTTCAATAGGTGTAAAGGAAAATTGTTGATTCATTAAAAAATCTGTATATAGCAATTTCAAGCTGTAAAAATGTCCAAACCCAACTTGAGACTAACACAGAGAAAAAGAAGCTCAAATTTCACATGTAAACAGAAAGAGTAACGTTGAATTATTCAATACCCATCCTATACTTTAATTCTACATAATTGAATAAATAAAGAAGAAAGACATGTCTAGAAGAAGAAATTAAAAAAGGGTAGAGAAGACTGAATTCAATAGATATTATTATTTCCCCATCCAAAGTGGACACGGAGAGGAAATGGAATTTAAACGTTGGGACAAAATCATAATGGAAACGGCTGTCATTAGGGATTGCGACCAGTATTTGGACAATATCACATACGAATGTGGATTGAGATAAACTTGAGATTGAAGAAATAGGGAAGCGGAAGAGAAATTGGGTTTCAAAAGTGTACATGTATATATCTAACGTAAGTTTCCCTTCTTGTAATTTTTTGGAAAATTTAATATATAATTAATTTTTAAAAGACAGTACATAATTTTTTTAAATAAAAATGAATTTGATTGAACAAAGATAATTGGAGTACATAAAAGTATACCAAATTTTTAACATGAAGCAACAAACAATTTTACATAGTTTCATAAAACTATCTATAATTAAAAAATTAAAACTATCTATAATTAAAAAATTACGAGAGAGCAATGACAGAAAAGGAATGAGAAAGCAAAAAATGCTTTTTGTTTATGTGAGCAAAAGGTTATTATATAGCCTTGGTGCTCAGAGAATGCTAACAAATTGTTGTAATAGAAATTGGTTGTACAACTAATAAAGAATCTCTAAATAAAAATAAAAATGAATTAAGAAATAAAAGCCAAAGAAAATGAAACAAGGAAAAGACCCAATAGCTCGAAAGGTTTGAAAGATAGGCAGACAATATGGGAAAAAGAAGAAATTAGGCTTTTTCATTATGTTTGGGGTCTGTTACCCCCCGTAAATGGGACGGTACACGTCATGTACCATGCCCAGTTTGAGGAGTAGAGAGTGAAAGAGAGGGCCGGAGAGGGGTTTTGTGAAGATATCGACGGATTGGTTTATGGAGGTGATCGGAAGAAGGTAAAGGAAGCTAGACTTGAGTTTTTCGTGAACGACATGGCAATCAATTTTGATGTGGTTCGTCCATTCGTGAAAAACTGGGTTTCGACTATGTGGATCATTGATTGGCTGTCGCAGTAAAGGCAAGCCGGGTGTGGGTAAGCGACGGTAAGATCACGAAGGAGGTAATAGAGCCACTATAGCTCACAGGTGGTGGCGGCCAAGGCTCTGTACTCCACCTCAGAGGAGCTCTTGGAAACGGTAGGTTGCTTCTTGGATTTCTAGGAGACTAGGGAGCAACCCAGAAAGATACAGTAGCTAGTGATGGATTTACAAGTTATCGGACAAGTCGCTCAATCGGAGCCAGAGAAGGTGCATAGTTAAAGATCTGGGGTACTGGGAAATAAAATCCCTTGCTTGGGAGAGCCCTTGAGGTATCGAAGGATGCGGTGGAGAGCTTGCATATGCATGGTCATTGGAAGATACATATGCTGTGAGAGTTGTTAGACTACAAAATAGATGTCCAGCTGGGTGGTGGTAAGGTATAGCAGCTTTCTAATCAGACACCGGAAGGGGGGAGGGTTGGAGAGTGATTCGCCATCAAACAGAGGCTGAGAGGTGGCAACCATAAGAATGGATACTTACTTATTATGTAAAAAGTCAGTCTCTTAAAGAAGTTCAAAAGTGTATTTATGTTGGCAAAGATTGATGCTAGAAGAAGAATGGGCCAACTCCAGACTGAGAAAGAACTTAGCCTGTCTTAAGTCTTTGATTTTGAAATCAGAATCTAGGAAGCATTTGGTAGAGTGAATGAGAGCAAGTGTATCACTGGCCAGGAGAAAGTTGTCGACATATAGGAGCAGAAAGAGGCAACCACCAAGGTGATGTTTACTAAAAATTGAATGATCGGAGGTGGATTGAGTGAAGCCTTCAGCGGTGAGTTTGGAATGCCACTGTCTACTAATCGTAAATGCTTTTATGTAAACGACATACTAACTCTAGAAGTGGTAGGTGAAGGCCAGGGAGAGGTTTCATGTAGACTTCCTCTACTAATTCTCCATGCAAGAAGGCATTATTGATATCCAGTTAATGGAAATGCCAACCTTTGAAGGCAACAATGGATAATAACCTCTTGATGGTAGTAGTCTTCAAACAGATGAGAATTAGTATAATCTAAACCTTTTTGTTGATTGAACCCTATGGCAACTAATCTGCTTTTTTTTTGTGTGTGTGATTCTTTTTTTTTTAACTATACATGTCCTAGTGTTGTAAGATGCTTATATGCCTTAAGTCCTTGTAAGTTAAACTAGAGCTTTGTATGGTCTTGCGACTCTCTTTATTTATCAATTTATTTACATATCTTTTCAAAAAATTAAATTTTAAAAAAGAATAATAATATTTTAACAATGAAAATAATATATAAAACCTAATTATATAACTATAATTTTATTAATTCTTGTAATTATCATAATTTATATTGACTAAATTACCTTTATATATTATAAATTATTGTACAAATATAATTTAATTAAATATTAGTCATGATAAATGTGATGGTTATCAAAATGGTTTCCAACCATTTTTTCCATAGTCTATATTTGTCATTAAAATTTTTAACAATACTCTGACAACAATGGAAACAGCCAATATTTGTCGCTAAATTTTTATATATTTGAGTACATAAAAATATACCAAATTTTTGCATGATTACATGAAGCAACAAACAATTTTACATAGTTTCCTAAAATTATCTATAGTTAAAAAATTACGATAGAGAAATGACAAAAAAAAGAATAAGAAATCAAAAAATGCTTTTTGTTTCTGTGAGCAAAAGGCTATTATATAGCCTTGATTTATAGAGAATGCTAACAAATTGTTGTAAAAAAATTGGTTGTAAAGCTACCGAAGATTCTTTAAATAAAAATAAAAAGGAATTAAAAAATAAAACCAAAGAAAATGAAACAAGGAAAAGACTCGATAGCTCAAAAGGTCCACAAGATAGGCAAAGAATATAGCGAAAAGAAGAAATTAGGGTTCGTCGTTATGTTTAGGGTCTATTACCCTCCCACAAATGGGATGGTACACGTTGTGAACCGCGCCCAGTTTGAGAAGCAGAGAGTGAAAGAGAGGGCTGAAGAGGGGTTAAATTCGAAGCAAATTAATCCAATCAATCCAAATTAATAATTTATTATAATTATCTAAAAGTATTAATTTTAATCAAA
>JANZXR010000009.1:1739397-1758167 GCA_027575705.1 Erythroxylum echinodendron
TTTGCATTTGTGATGGTACTTGAAAACTAGGTTTCTTGCGATATCCATTGAAATTATGACAAATAGCACCTCCATTCCAGGTACAAAAAGTTAAGGGGACAAGGGTTCCCCTTGCCTTAGACCCCTACAAAAAGTTAAGCCTAGGATATGGAGAGTATACTTGAGGAGAAAGAAAGAAGGTGTAGAGGTGAGTTAGTTAGTTAGTGGCTGAGTTGGCAAAATAGAATGTTTCGGACTAGGTGGTTTTGAGGTTGGTGAGGAGGAGGGGGGAGAAAGTTGTTATAGGCAGAAAGAGGATTGTTCTTTCTGAAGAGCATTCAAGGGTGTTTCTTAGAATCACCACTATAATAGCAATACAGTATTCTTTCATTCAATAATACAGACTTACTCTAGTGCTAAAAAGCTAGAGTTCTATCACATACTCTACCCTTTTCATTAAGGCAGTGTTCTCATCCATTCTAGGTGCTTCTCCAATTTATTAGTAAGGTAACTTAACCCAATATCCGAGTGGTGTTCAATCAAAATTCACCCATATAGCACTGATTCCATCCTGCTTCTATCCAGTTTAGCACCTGGATGGCAATTTTTGAGGAAAATTGGGTTCCCCTAAGTGTGCCAAGGCCCTCCATCTATTGCTTTCTGAGCCATTTCCTTTGAGGTAAACTTAAAAACAAATAAGTCATCCTCATTTATCATGACACTTACCGGTCCTTGGTTTTTCCATGCTATATTTGCCATCCCTGCACCACCGGAAATGCCAACCTCTTCTCCATGAAGTAACCCACCACTACCGCATTCCACTTCGGAGCACCCTTTTGTAGTACTTTGATGGGGGGTGACCCTGGACCTTCTTCAATTTGGATGAAGCGTTGGTTTCCAAATGAGTTGGAATCTCTAACTACAGAGCTCCATGAAGACTTCCTCGAGCTCTATCTAGGTCCCTGAGGTTGTTTCGCACTGGGGATAGGGGGAACGTTTGCAAGTTTAGGGTGTTGGTTTGATATTGTTGTTATGTAAGGCTTTGATTTTTTGTGGCCATTTGGTTATTTGGTTAGCGTGTTCTGTCTAGTTCCAGGTGGTTAGGTTGAAGGCTATCTGAATGTTGGAGGATGTCAGAAGGAGGGGAGCATGGTTGTTGGTAGAGTTTTAAAAAAGTAAACTTTTTCTTAATAATTTACAATAAATCCTTTTCCTGTCTTCATGGACTAATAAATGCGCCCTGTAAATCATTTTTTTCAGTAAGAATTTTCTCATCTTTTAATAAGTGTTCCAAAGTGCTTTTTTTTAAGAAATTGAAACTAACACCGTTTTTACGGGTAATTGAGGGTGTCCAACTCCTCTTAGCTACAAATTGACCTTTGAACCTAACTTTACTAAATCTATCTTTTTATAAGTTTTTTTTTTATTTTCCATTGAATAAAATAAATTAGCCACTCTCAATGTTAATAAAAATGTCACTGGTTGGGATGTGGAATAACTAAAAACACTTTGCGACATAAATTATGTATGTGGAGAGAGGAGAGTTAGGCTTATGAGAAAATTTCAATAAGAAGAAAACTCAAGTATGTCAAAAGTTTTACTTTCAAGTGTAAAGAGTGCCTCCCCACTCGGTGGAGCTACATGAGCCCCATTTGGGTAGTTGCCCATCTCTTTACCCCTGTTCAGATTTGCTGGATATTTGTTTATTAGAGGTAACTTTACCTCTTACAACTGGTAAATTGTTTCAAATGGTTCCACGCCTATAAGAATTTTATAGGTATATTTTTTAATTTTGTTACGGATAACAAAAGAAATCAGTGAAAAAAGAACTTTTCTTTATGTCCCATTCTTCAGAGTTTTGGTATCTCACAAGGCTTGGACCCAGGGGAAGAGGAAGAGAAAGCCTAGACCAAATAGTGGAAGAAGATGATATACTTATCATTTGAGTTCTTTATTGCTTAAAATTATTTTCAAAAGAATTAATTGCTACATTTCTTTTTAGTCTTTTCTAACCCCCACTAAATGCACTGTCTAACGCTGCCCTAGTCCTATTAGTACTGTGTTAATAAGGGAAGAACTTTGCCCCAACTGAAAATTCGGTCTGGCTCTGCCCCCTGACTCTGGAGTTGTTATCTTATTGCATAGTTGACATTTCAACATCAGAAACATAAAGAGACTATTTGTTGAACTATTGGTTTGAGTTAGATTAGAAACTTCACAGGGTGGGGAACTGCAATTAAAGATCTGTAGTTGATTAAAGATCTGTAGTTGATTCTTATGCAGGAGAGGAAGGCATTATGAAAGTGAAGCTGCTCCGTATCCTTGTACACCTAGTATATGAACTTTTCAATCATTTTTATGGGCATCTTAAGTTTCTCTTGACTTAGCCTTCTTGTTGTTTCAATATCTGCTTGGACTCCACAAAAAGAGTATGTATGCTCTTCAATTTCTCTTTTTTCTTCCTTTTTTCTTTGCATTTTTGTATTGGTGTGTGTTGCAAATGTTGCTTATTCTTGACTTTTAGTTCTTGTCCCTTTGTCCAAATTGTAGGTGGCAAGCTGTAGCTACATGGACATGGGATGCACAGGATGAAACTTGTGGAATTTGTAGGATGGCCTTCGACGGCTGCTGTCCTGATTGCAAGTTTCCTGGTGATGACTGTCCACTTAGTAAGTTACACTATTTTCTCGCCCCTGTATCCCTACTTCTTTTTAGGGTTTGAGATTTGTGTATATACTGTTTGACAGCAATTGTTGAAAGCTTAATGTAGAAAAACTAGAAGCATAATTCCCAAAATTGGCCCTTTTGTTCTATTCCTTCCATGTTTCTGCGTTTCAGTTGTTTTGATTGAGTAGCTAATCGATTTTTAGATGTTCTATATATGAATCATCTTATCCGAGCATTTACCTAAGGCAACTTTTTATAATACAAAACTGTTATGTGATAACATTGTCTACATGTGTACCAGTTATGGTTACTGCTTAATTTACTTAGCTCAATTTATTCCCTTAACAAGTATCTACTTTTATGGCATCTTTCAACAATAACTGCAGAGTTATTTATCCTATTGATTAACTTATCTGTAGTGACAATTGCACGTTATGTGTAGTTATAACTAGACGGTGACTTTCTTTCTCAAATTTATGAATTATTTTGTTATTTTTTCCTGTGTAATTCAGATAAAAGGATTGGGTATTCGTAGGTGGGCATGATTGTATATTGAACTGATGGCCTTAACGCAACATGTTCTCATAAACTGCAGTTTGGGGTGTGTGCAACCATGCCTTCCATCTCCATTGCATATTGAAGTGGGTGAATTCTCAAACTTCTCAAGCTCATTGTCCCATGTGCCGGAGGGAGTGGCAGTTCAAAGGCTGAAGAGAACCAAACATTTCAGCATTTACTTTTGCTGTGTACGATGCGTAACTTTCGGCTGCTTGTGCTTTTCATAGTTTGTCCATACTATTAATGCTCGCATGACAATATAATTTGATATATATAACGGCAAAAGCAGACATGTTATCTCACAACAAATACCAGTTCTAGGGGTTCCATGTACCTTGTATCAAAAGCAAAAGACTAGTTCAATTCGCGTTATGATTGAGAGTAAGATGGTCAGCTTATACTTAGAGAGAAGAAGAAGAGGACAGCAAATAAGAAGTTAACGATTTGGTGGTTGCCACATACCACATTTTGTTCTCTTCTACGTATGGTTGTTTGTGCTGTTAATGGCAGCAGGTACCCCCAATTATTGAACTATTCAGCAGATAACATAGAATGCCATGGGAGAGCAGTTGAGCCCTGTCACTCATCCCCAGCTTTGTTTCCTACGTAAATAACTTATTGCCTATCGTAACATCAGTAGTATCCCAACCAATCCGCTTTGTTTGCATCTTAGCTAATTTACCAAATGGAAATAGGGACAATTTCCTTTAGTATTTTAACTTGCTGTCTTCTTCCTAACGGGCATATGAAATCACCGGATTTTTGAACAGCATCATCCTTTTGACTCATTCTAAAAGTTAATTTGTTATTCTAATTAATAATTTAATAAAAAACGTCTGGAAGTTTTTATTATCATAATGTATTTTTTATTTAATTCAAACTATCCTTAGTCACCTAATACAGTACTGTACTAATCCTTTGAAGGAGGCCAAAATGGCTACGAAAAGATGGATGAATAAAGTAAAGTAAGCCATAAGACAAGAATCTTAAATTAATTGTTTCGAGGGACAATCATAACTAATAATATTTTAATTTACCTACTCTCAAGTTATAAAATGTTAAAAGGCACTAGACGTTATCACATGTTCGTTAGCTGGCTTGGCTATTTTAATGTTAGTGGTCGTTTTCATGTGCCCAAATTTCCGTCTATATATCTGGACTTTTGTGTATGGGAATCAGAAGTGCTAGACACTGAAACAATAAGTGAAAATGGGAAGGCTTGGCTGTTTTGGGGTACCAATGATTGTTCTTTTAGCATTTGTTGGGTCATCTGAAGCACAATTACAGCTTGGTTTTTACGCAAAGAGATGCCCAAAAGCGGAGAAGATTGTCCAAGACTTTGTTAACCAGCATATACACAATGCTCCATCACTTGCAGCTCCTATACTAAGAATGCACTTCCATGATTGTTTTGTGAGGGTATATATGTTTCTTTTTCTTGCTTTGTTCTCCTGGGTTGGCTTAGTAGTAAAATTTTTTTACGTTTTGCTTCTGCTCAGGGTTGTGATGGCTCTGTTCTTCTCAACTCAACATCAAGCACCCAGGCCGAGAAAACTGCAGCTCCAAATCTGACACTCAGAGGCTTTAACTTTATTGACAGAATCAAGAGCTTACTGGAAGCTGAATGCCCTGGTGTCGTCTCTTGCGCAGACATTATTGCTTTGACTGCAAGAGACTCCGTTGTAGCCACAGTAAGCTTTCAAGAACCAACACTTACATACATACATATATAACAACAATACTGAGTATTGTTTACCATTTCAACAGGGTGGTCCATTCTGGCGAGTTCCCACCGGTAGACGAGATGGAAGAATATCAAACGCCACCGAGGCCTTGAACAACATCCCACCACCCACTAGCAATTTCTCCAATCTTCAGACACTTTTTTCCAATCAGGGTCTGGACTTGAAAGACTTGGTCCTGTTATCCGGTTAGTAATCTTATTGGTTTAAACCTTGTTAGATTTCAGACATAGCTGAGAACTCACAAATGAAACTGCAGGTGCTCACACCATTGGAGTGTCTCACTGTTCATCATTTGCAGCTCGCCTGTACAATTTTACTGGTAGAGGTGATCAGGACCCTGCTCTTGACAGCGAATATGCAGCTAATCTTAAGGCAAGGAAGTGCAGAAGTCTCAATGATAACGTCACCATAGTAGAAATGGACCCCGGAAGTTTCAGAACTTTTGATCTTAGCTACTATACACTGTTGCTGAAAAGACGAGGTCTATTCCAATCAGATGCAGCATTGACCACAAACTCCGCTACCTTGTCCTACATCAACCAGCTGCTCCGGGGTTCACTGCAGAATTTCTTTGCTGAATTTGCCGCCTCCATGGAGAAAATGGGTCGAACCAACGTTAAAACAGGATCGGTTGGTGAGATAAGGAAGAATTGTGCGGTTGTGAATAGTTAAGAATTCAACGTAATGTTCTTAATTAATGTGTTTTGAGTGTGCATGTTAATATAATGGCAGGATATGGGTTCCAGGGATTTGTAGTTAATTTTCCATTGTTCTTTGAAATAAGGTGAAGGCTTGGGGATCGTTTTCTGTTGGAGATCATAAGACATAAATCTATGAAGAAATCATGTTTGCATCACAGAATTTTTTTGTTATCGTAATGCCACAAGAACCAATCTAAACATAGTTAAAGTAGCTAATTATGCATAGGTGCTTTAGTACACGTTGCCGTCTATATTATATTATAAAGTTGATTTTTGACGTGTAGAAGAAGCATCAAATAATATGGTCTTGTCATGTTACTTTCTCAGAGAGAGATTCTTCATTCTTGTAGTGCATAGTGTGAAACAGAAAAAGAAAATAAAGTATGGATAGAACATCACAACAGTGAGAAAGATACTCTTCCTATGAAGACTTTTCTAGGGAAAAAGAAGACGAGGACACAGCTTCTACTGGCCCTGCTTGCTTCCCATGATATTGCTTTTTATATTTGTCTTCTAGTTTATGTACGTATAAATCTGGCCTTTTTACCCCACAAACATCTCAGCTCGACAAGTCTACGAATACACTTCCAGTGACGTTTTAGTTTACAAATTCAGTCCAGAAAAAAGAGTTCACAGAGCAAGTTCGAGAAGGAACAGATTTTCTGTTCAGTTAAGCAGTTCTTATCTACATAATTATATAAGACTCGCATAAATATATGGTTAAAATTAAGAGGATGAGAAATGGAAAAAACAAAAAATCCGGACTTGCGGCTTTATTTGACCAATTTCGGATCTGTTAAAACTTGGGCCGGTGGATAATGGCATGATGTGACATCAGTGTCATACAAGCGGGAACAAATCATGTGAATTCATTTGCATACAGTCAGGCATTATTATTCATGCAATATTCAAAGAAGAAACAAGGAAACCATCTCCCTAGTCCCGGCGTGTGTCGGTTGCCTAAACTTAAAAGATATTAAACGTTTGAAAGTTCTAACACCACCCATCCCATCCAAACCTAGGCATAGCCCCTTCTGCAAAAGATAAGAATATATAAACTGCGCCTAGGTCCTAGACAGAAGCCATCGTCTAAGAGTTGGTATGACCACTACTAATTTATTACCAGAATCTCATACTCTTCGAGGAGCATTTCAACTCACGAACCATTGAGCTACCGTCCTCCGAGGGACTTCTACTTGCACCGTGAAAAGGAAAACGGATCTTTGATGACAAGATATGTTGGGACACTTGGCGATACTGTAGACATCCAGTTCCTTGATTTTCCCACCCAGCTTGCCCATGAAACTTCTGCCAGCTGTGCCTAAATTGGAGAGCTTTAGAAAAATTTGTACACCTTAGAAACGGCTAGTAGGAGGAATCATGCACGATGGTATCTATTTTGTCATGAACAAATACATTTATTGGATTTATTCTTTTATAAATCTGAATACTCCCCTAGTCTCTCCATTTGACGCATCGATTAGGCAGCTAACAGGTAAATGATTAGCTCTGAAATCAAGTGTCGGTGTGAAATTCTGGACAGTACTGCAATATCACCCCAGATAACTTTTTCCTATTGTTATATAAATGTGTGAATAGAAGAAATTGGAATAATATTAAAATAATAAAAGTGAAATAGGTGATCGTGCCTTGTATAGTATTCTCACTTGTGAATCTTCTAAAAAATTCTTTAACTTTTAAAATTTTTCTAAAAAATTATTTATAAGATTTAATTTTTTTAGAAACTTTCCTCTAAATTTTTATTAAAAATAATAAAAAATTTATAGTATAAATAATATACATTATCTACTTAAATATTGCTGATAAGATGGTTCAATTTAATTTTTAAATTCAATTTATACTAATTAAATTAGATTTAAATTAATAATTTAAAATAATTATAATAAATTATTAATTTAAGTACAACATAATTAAATTTAAATTAGATCGTCATATAAACACTATTCAATTGGTTTATATATTATATCTGTAACTATATTTTTAAAAAAATTAAAATTTATTCTTTCAAAGATTTTAAAAATTAAACACTTTCTAAATTAATCATCTCTATCTTTTGAAAATATGAACTCTCATAAAGTAAGCCAAAATGAAAACACTTCATCACCTAAAAGTAAAATGATTACAAAGACTTATCTAATGCTTTTTTAAATAGAAATTGACCTATCAAGTTAACGAAGCTTACTTTCGTGATTAAATTTCAATTCTGCTTATCCGTTGACGTTTATCTGTGCAGCTGTCTTGTGGTTTACTATATAATTTGTGGAAAATAATGCTGACTACTAAATTGGTGTCTTGTGGTTTACTATACATCATGAACCCATTTTCACGCTCCTTTAACTCTATGAACTTAAACTTCCAAAGTCACAATTTTCTCATCCCATGAGTAGATTAACATTTTGGCTTAATTGTTTATGGTTTTAGTGTTACTAGAGGTAAGGTGTTTGGTCTTGAAAGTCAAGTGAAGGCAATTTATTGTGATAGCTTTGGTAGTAGTTTCGGTAAAGTGAGATATGTTAAAACAAAATAAGATGCTATTGTAAAACAAAATAATGAAATTATTTCCCAACTCCAGTGTAGAAATGAAGCACTTGGGAAAAAACTGAGGCACCAGAGAAAAATGGAGAAGAACATCTAAAAATGAATGAAGAGCTTAAAAAATGAAATGATATGCTTGAGAAACAAAATGAGAATGTAAATACTAATAATGACCAGATTCTAGCTAAATTCGATCATTTTTGCTCGTTTATAGATAAGTTCGGGAACAAGTAAGGTACAAGTCAGGTTTTATTCTAATTTCTTACATTTTTTTGTACTTTTAATTAGGGAAGGGGGTTTACTATGAGAATTTCTTTTATGGTTTTAGCTATTCATACTTGTCTATTGTTTCTGTCAACTTGTCTAACATTTTACAGATTTTTACTAATCTCCTATGATGAATAAAAGATAGGAGTAAGTGTTGATGTTGTGAAGTGACTTGTTTGTGTCTGAGAATATAAAACAATTACAGATGCTGACTGGATTCTTTTTTTCTTCTGGAGCTTAAAATTGTATACTAATGGGATGTGTAGAATAGGTTGAAGTTTTTGCACGTAGGTTAATTGAAGTAGTAGCATTAGGTTCGTTACTTGTTCATTCTTTATATTTTACTTTTAAACTTTATATTTAAAATTACAAATTTCTCTTTATTATAGACTTACAACTTTCCTTTTCAAATTTCACTTTTTCTTATCAAATTTAGATTATGTTTATTATTTATACTTAATATCAACTGTGAACGTGTGAGCTATTAACTTGGGTTCTTATATTTCTTTGTTTCGTACATCACATTTACGAGTCATTTACATTTTTAAGGATGCAATGTATTGATGTGATGTTTTCTTCATCTGACAAAACAATGGAAGTTTCCATTATACTCCCTTAGTAAATTTCAGAATTAGGTGAGGTCCTTCTTTGGTCCGTGGGATGCATGTATGATTCTCAGATTATGAACGTCCATCATTTTCTTATATAGTTCTTGGATGTTTAGATTCACAGGTTGAACTTTTGTTTTCTCAAAAGCAACTTACATAGGCTACTTCGTCTTACTGCTAACCTTTGCAAACCCTCTTCAATTCTTTGTCCTTTCAAATTATGCAGCTATCTCTTGCTACCTCAGATTACTGAGCCATTTTATGTTGAAGTTATAGAATGAATAACTTGCTTCATTTTCTTAAATGGTTCATCTTTGCACCATTTCTTTACTTGAGTTCATGTTTGTAGAGACTTTGGTTCAAGACAAATCTTATGCTTTGCAAGATTTTGTTTGATATGGGAGAATACGGGCAGAAGAGTAAGGAATACCTTCTAGTCATGTTTTTGGGTGCTTATGTATTCACTATAAGGTTCCATCAAATCTTATAATTTACCTAATTGATAAGTTATTTTTCTTCTTACTATCTTTCAGGTGCCTTATTTTCATATTAAGGAAAATAATTGGACAGCAAATGCAGACATGAACGGTCGATGGAATGTAAAGTTTAACTTGTAAGGAAATGTACTCGAGATGTTCTTTTAAAGTTGAGATTTGCAGTCGTAAAGTTCATGTTCTTTTTGTTTGACTTAGTCGTGAATACTATAAGATGTCTAATATGTACTGGGTTGCACTTCTTGTGTATACAAAATACAGAGTAGGGGATCGATGCAATTTATTTGTTTGATTGATTTTCTTTAGCAATAATCTACGTGACTTGTATTGATTGATTACCACCAATTGCTATATTAGTCGTTCTAATAGCCAAGTAATAATAGAGTTTTGTTTCTATCTTCTCTCTCTTTCTCTGATTTCGATTTTATAAATCAAAGAAAGAGAGAAAAGATATTAAATTTTTTATGTGATTAATTTATTAAAATTTATTATAATAATGTGAGTGATCTTAAAAAATTCACTCACAAAAAAGATGCAAAAAGTAAATTGTAAACTTTGTTTACTAAAAAATGGTGGAATTTTTTATGTAAAAATTGTCTAAAAGTGAAAAATATCAACAAAAAAAGCACCTAAAAGCTTACACAAAGCGTCTAAAATATCATTTATGTGTCTAAAACTATCGTAAAAAATGTGTGCTTTCGACTCATCTATGTGTAAATAGATTTTCGACGCCTAAATTTTTGATGCTTAGTTGCATAACAAATCTATATTATTCAACGTTTAGATGCGTAAAAAATTCATATTTTTTTAACGCATTTATGTGTCTAAGAAAATCATTGAAAATAGTTTTTGTGACACTTGCTTTTTTACGCTTTATAAAGAGTCTCAAATTATTTTTAAGATGCAAAAAAAAAATCCACCTTTTGTATCATTAAACTCTATATTTTGTTGTAGTGCTAACAAGCTCCTGTCGTTTAAAAAGTTTTATCGTCGATAGGCTTCTACTGTTTTTATTCGTTAATTAGGATTTATTTATTATACAAATTAAAAAAACTTGCGAAAATTTTTTGTTACACACATTTCTCCTCCCTCTTGCATGTGTTTGCTTTATCATAAAAGAACATTCGTAAGCCCTCTACCTTTCCATTTACACTGAGCCCATTTGTAGATTAGGGGAAAGTTGACCTGCTACCCACGAAGAAACCCACTAGTGTTTCCCAATAGTGAGCTCCTTCCTTCAATTTCTCTACGTCTGGCATAACCACTGCCTTCCTTCCAGATTCATATATAGGAGGATTATAATGGAAGGTTAGGTTGAGGTGATTCCCCACCACTTGCTTCTAACTTAGCTAGTTTGGAGTGAAAAGTGTTCTCTGTTGCAAAAGCTAGTATACATTAAGGTAGGGGAAGCTTGATCTATAGAAGTTGGATTAAATGTCTCATTTTGGGTTGGTTGGGATGAAAGGTTTAGGGCAGAGGGACTAGGATAGGTAGGGCTTGGACTAGTGGAGGATGTGTAATTAGCTTTATGGTGAGGTTCGTTTGGGGTAGAGGAGGAAAGTCATGATTTTTTGTTATTAATTATTCCAAAATTTGGAAATTCCCATGACATCATATGTAAAGAAACCTTCAAAATAAAGTTTTCTTGCCTTACTTATATTAGAGAGAATCAAGTCCCTTCTTTACGGTGAAATGAAGCTTTCACTTTTATTTTGGTAGCCTGTAAAGTACTAGACATTGCCTTAATCGAATAAAAGTATGCATATCTAGCCAGGAAATCATAGATCTTCCTTTCATCATTACAAGTACTGTTCTGCTTGTTTCTTTCTAAATATCAGTTCATTACCTGCATGCTTTATGGCTCGTCTATTCTGTCAACTTCTGATTATAACAATTTATCCTTAATCAGTTTTACAATGTTTATATATAATATTTGTATAAAGCTACTAAACTACGGGAAAGAGGAAACCGGTTGAGCATGACCATAAAAAACATGTCCGTAAGGGGAGCAGGTGAAGAAGTGTTTCTATGCTCCTGCTCTTGTACATAGCTATCCAAACTTAGAAGAGGAAAAAATAAAATACTATCAACAAAGTCCTCAAGAAAGAATTGTTACGCCTCCACGTGCTTAAAGCATGTAATAATACGTTTTTTTTTTTCTACAAGACAAATTCGCTTCTAATATCCATGGTGGTTTATAATGGAGATGGAGATCAAACCTTACAGAACATATTGAGTTTGTATAGTCTTTTTATAATCAAATTCAAGCCACATGCCTTCATTTGTGAGAAATTTTAGTTTGATCTGAAGTGTCAGAAAAACTTTGAATCTAATACTTCACTTTTTCCCACGAGAGGCGAGCGATACCTGTCGTAACCCATGTTATATTTGTTTCTAGCCTGAATGATACCCTCGTCATTGTTTTGAAAGCTGGATGCGATGCCTTGTAACGAGTGATTTTCCCCCCCTAGTGCTTTTTATATTGGACGAATAGAGTCATGCCTGTTCAGGTAATTAATAACCATGCAAATATGTACGGAAGCAGTCATATGATCACCATTTCTTTTTGACTTTCATATGTTGGAATTATCTTATTTTGGTATCATTTATATTAAAACAATTTAAATATTACTAACAAAATATCTAAATAAAGAGAAATAATTTATAGTACAAAAGTAAATATTAAAAATATGAAAATTATAACAAATTGAAATATGACTGTAATTAGTTTTATCACATATAAATAATCATCCATTTTCTTATTCAATATATGAAGAAACAAATTCAAGTATTCAAAGATAGAGTTTACGAGTAGACCAATCTTAAAGAATCTTATAGATATAGTTAGAAACTCTTTGAATTATAACCCCTTGTCTTGTACTCGTAATAATATTTTATCTCTTATCTCTTCTATTCTTAATTAAGCTCCAATCTTCTTCTGTCCACTTAATTATTCTAATAAGTGGTATCAAAGTTAAGTTATGGGATATATATTTATTTATTATAGACTTTGTGGTTATTATTGTAAGTGGTTTCTTCACATCAAAAAATAAGATAGATATTATTCATTCTTTAAAGGTACCAAATAATAGTCACCCATACGAATATTATTTACATTCAATAGTATAAGTTATTTCTCTTAAATTAAGTTAGCTTGAGATAGAAGCAATGCCAATCAATTTTAAGATTGAAAAATTCAATACGAACAATTTCTTGATATGGAAGTTGAAGACGAAGAAATCCTGACAAAGGATAATTAATTTGCAACAATTAGCGAAAAAGTTGATGAACTTCACACAGATAACATCAAATGGAATAAAATGGATGTGAATGTTGTTACAAATGTTTATCTAACTTTAGCTTATGAAGTTTTTCCAAGCATGGAGGGGAAGGGAAAAAAATCAAAAGATCATGCGAGATCATCTCTCGAAGCCATATGAAGTCAAGTCACACCGTAGCAAAAGTTTCTTTAAAAGAAAACTTTATGCTCTTTAGATGTTAGAATATACTTTGGGGACCAAACATATCAAAAATTTGACTTCTACTCTACTCTCTTAGCTCGCATTGTAGGGTTATAAAATAGAGCCATAAGAATGTACCAAACTTTTACTTCAAAGTCTAATTGATCTTATGATCAACTCGTAATTAATTTAATCATTAATCTTCTTATAGGATATACGAGTTTTCAATGATATTACAACCATAGTTCCTAAAAACGAAAGTCGATATAAGAATAAGGAATATTAACAATCTATTTCACAATAAGTTAAAGATTTAATAGTGATAAAAGGAAGATTAACAAAATCTGGCCTAAGTGGGAGCCAAAATCATAGTCAATCAAAATTATGAAGGAAGAAAAATTAAAATGCTATAATTATAGCAAGAAAGGTCACTTAGAAAAGGATCATTGGAATTTAAATTAAAAAAAATAATCCTTAATAAAATTTTGCATGTATTTTAGATGATGTTATTGCTCTATATTGTGAAGTAGCAATAAAAATTGAAAGTAGGTACATACTATTGGATGTATGACTTTTCAATTTAAGAGCTACTTTTTGTATGACCTCTAAAAGAGAATGATTCCATCATTTTGAAAGTATCTCAAGAAGATCGACATACAGTTAAAACGATTATACTTTGAAGGTTGTTGATATTGGAGCTATCAAGTTAAAGATGTATGATGATTCAATTCGTACTCTTTCGGAGGTATAACATATGGAGAGCTTAAAGAATTTTTTTTAATCTTTAGGATGACTAGATTATCTTGGATGTAAAATAAAAATTATCAATAGAATTTTGAAGATAATTCAAAGTATACTTATAAAGGAATAAAAGATAAGTATAAAATTTAATAAACAAAAATGTTCTTGAATTGATCACTTTAATATGTGACAAAGCACCAATCTCATCCATAAGAGGAGTAAAGTACTTTATCTCTTTCAATGATATTTATTCCAAGATGTGTTAGGTGTACCAAATTAATAGAAAAGAATAGATAACATTGGAGCTTCAAAATTAATATGTTTTTTAATCATAGGGAGCAACTAATCGATAATATGACAGATGTCTTCTCAATCTTTAAAGTTTTAAAACTACACATTAAACTTAGTTCTGTAGAAAGATCAAGTGCTTAAAGATAGATAATAGAGAAGAATAAATGGACAATAAATTTAACGCATTTTGTAAGCAAAAAGGCATAAAAAATAGTTCGTTATTATATAAAATCCTCAGTTAAACAAAATGTTAAAGCAGATGAACAAAACTTTGTTAGAAAGAATAAAATCAATGTTGAGAGATACAAGTCTAAAAAAACTTTTTAGGGAATTAGTCAACAATGCCTATTATATAGTGAATCAAATTCCATCAACTATAATTAAGTTAAAGACACCAATAGAGATGTGACTAGAAAGCCAATGGATTATTTTAGCATCTATATAATTACCAATCTTATGTACATAATATATGATGTCGAAGAAACCACAAACTTGGATTGAAAATCTAAAATATGCTTATTTTTAAGATATACTGATGGAGTGAAGGGGTACTGCCTATGGGATCCCATTACTTACAAGTTATTATTAGCAGGAATGTCACCTTTATAGAAGATAAATTACAGCAGGAAGAAGAAGATAATGTTACTTCTAAAAAAATTAGAGACTATAATACATGTGGAAAAATAATTTCAACAAAATACTTCTTTTGAAGCAGTATTAGAGCAAGATTTCCAAGAATTAGTTTATTTTAGAACTCCAGAAGTTCTGCAATCAAATCATAGAAAAGACTACTAAATTGGTAGTTATATTATATAATAGAGGGAAAAATAATATATTGCATGTTAACAGAGGATAGGGAGTCATTAACTATCTAAAAAGCACTAAATGATCTTATGCCTTTTAGTTGGTGATATTAACATAGAAAAGTTGAAGTTCTTCATAAAAATATAACTTGGGAACTTGAATGGGCCTTTAATGTTACCTCCTAATCCTTATCGTGATTCATTAATTTTGGGCTCCACACCAAATCCCTGCCTACCCAAAATTTGAGACCTAACTGCTTATCAGTCATTTCTAGTACATGAATCCTCTCTTTTATAGGGAGGGACATATCTTTTGTCTATAGAGGAAGCAACTAGAAGGCAATTGTAGTCTCTAACTTCCACCCCAAGTCATTCAAAACTTTGTTTTCTAAAGTAAGAGAATTATGCCTAGCAATCTGTACTAGAACGATAGATTGTCAACATTCTCTATTGTTATCTTAATTGCCTCAGCTATAGAGTTTGTATTGGCCTTCAATTTTGAAATTTTGTTTATGTGAACAACGTCATTTGGTTGTGAAGATTTTGGATTATTGTCAATAGGAGAGTTAGATAAAAGTGAGGCTACCCTCTCTAGATTCTCAACTATATGGGATACAAAAACTTCATTCTTTACTATTGTAGAGACTTCTTTCTTTCCAAGTACAAGACATCAGATCTCACTAGTTGTGTCAAAGTGTTGGTGTCAAACTGGAATTTGGGCATGCTAGGAAAATATTCTCTTAGAATTTATACATAATTTCTTCTCAATAATATAAGTGGGCTACAGAAAACTTAAAAGATAAAATTCTAAACTACCAAAATGTTAAAATATATTGAAATTGGGGTTGAACTAAAGAAATAATTTGATTTAAATAGATAGAAAGTATAAGTTTTAGAATAAATTTGAGACAAAGGAAAAATGAATACACATATAAAGAAAACTAAATAATAATAAGGGATTTTGATAGTTTTGCTATGTATATTTTAGGTTATCATTTCTAGAGATTGTGTATGATGTCTCTCTTTCTATGGTACTTGTGAATTTATATATTTTTCTTAATTTTAGGAAGTTTTCCCCACTTCCCACTTCCCACATCCCACACTCTAGCTTTAACTCTAGTCTAAGAATCACTCTTCTAACTTTTTAACTTCTAGGCCACTTCTCACGTTCTCTATCGTGTCTATTACGTATTCCGAACATGTTCATACTCTATGTAGTATCCCACCACCATAGGGTACGTTCTTAAGCTTTTAGGAACGTAACTGAAGATAATGGTATGCTAAAGCAAGAACACAATTTAACTTACACATGGCATCATTTAACATACTCGAAATCGTTATCATTTTCTCTTAAAACATTCACTTCATTTAGTGATAAAACATACAATGTTCTTTTCAACGATTACTTACAAATCTCTATACAGGTTCTAACCAAAGTTTCAAAATGACAACAACTATTTTCATTTGAAGTCAGCCGACAGACCTCTGATCCATTTCTTTCTCTACTAACACTTTATGTCCTGACTACACCTTAAGTCTCCTGTCTCGTACTTGAAAAGCCACAGTACAATTTTTTATAAGTTTTGCAAACTCAATGAGTGAACCATCATCGATGAATTCATCAGATTACACAAATACCACACCCATTTCACAGTTATCCATCGAAACAGATAAGCATGTATTCAGAAATTAGCATAACAGAAGATTAACTAGTTCAGCTTGCATATCTTCAAATAGTGCACACGTATTTACAGGAGACATGCATGAGACTCATATTCGTTCTTATTGTTGTGACTGAGAGCCTTTCACAGACATATACAGGTGTTTTGGCCTATAAGGCTCAATCAGAACATATTCACGGAGCATAGATCAACGTGCAGAACATATTTATCACGGAGCAAAGCTCTACGTAGAAGCGCTTCTAATTGGCATCTCAAGTCACAACGCCTTTATCTGAGCATGCATTTTATGAAATGTATTGAATACCGAATAGATCACACACAAAATTTCATACACATGTTCAGATGATAGTTTTATACTTATCGGACCTCAGTCCGGCATTCAGCTATCGCTGAGAATCAAATATCATTTAGAAATTCATATCAAAATATCAAATCAAATACTTCCAATACATGCCCAACTATTAAACTCCTCGGACCTTAGGTCCGGCATCCAGAAGCATCACGCAAAACAGTTCAATACACACAATCATATAATCCTAGGAAAACATCTAGGTTGACTTACAGTACGCTCCCAGAAGCTATTGCCTGGATAGTCCGGCAATGTCCGACTGTCGTTCGGCATACTCCTCTAAAACAAACAAAACACATTCACATTTATCACTTTTGTAAAAACGTACTAAACAGATCAAAGTATAGAAAATATGCACGATACATGTTCAATGGCAGATTCTGGGGTCTCTTCATAACCTCTCTCTCTCTCTTATCGAAACTTATTATAAACTATCAATAGCACGATTCAATCCCTATTGGCCTCTCGTAAACTTAGGGGAGTGCAATAGATATATGTTCATTTACAGAAGGTGTATCTTTACAGACGATGAACCCTTACAGAAGAAGATGAGTTACGAAAGAAGGAAATATACAGAAGGGGATGACGTTACCCAGAGGGAGCTGACGTTATCACAGAAGAAGTTTTCCTCTTGGCATAACTTTTTTTACAGAGATCGGATTCAATTGTTCTTTGCATGATTCGAAAGAGGATATCAAGATATACAAATTCCATGAAGACTTCAAAGACCAATTTTACCTTGTGGAGGGTCAAAAATAGGGCAGAATGTATTCGATGAATAGTGACCCAGAAGAAGTTTGGGGATAGTAACACAGACGATATTTTACAATTGCCATAACTTTCTCTAGAGGGATCAGATCAAGATGTTCTTTATATGGTTTGAAAAAGGATTCCAAGATCTACAACTTTCATGAAGACCTCAAAGGTCAATTCTATCTTTTGAAGGATCGAAAATAAGACAGAAGATAGATATAGATGAAAATAGAAGAAGCAAAATACAGAAGGAGTTTATGAATAGTGACATAGACGAAGTTCATTTGTTTATGAACAGTAACACAGAAGAAGTTCATGAACAGTAACATAGATGAAGTTCATTTGTCTGTGAAAAATAACATCGATGAAGTTCATGAACAGTAACATAGAAAGTTCATTCGTCTGTGAATAGTAACATAGATGAAGCAATACAGAGGAAGATGACGTCACCCAGAGGAAGATGACATCATCACAGAAGAACTTGGTTCACAAAGAATACGGAACATAGACGAAGTCTGGCTCATAGAGGAATGCATCTTGACAACGATGCATCCTTACAGAAGAAGATAACTTACAACAGAGAATGACTCATAGAGGATGCATTCGCATCTGTAAGATAGCTTACAACAGAGAATGGCTCGTAGAGGATGCATTTGCATCCTTACAGAGGAAGATGACGTCACCCAGAGGAAATTAACGTCATCACAGAGGATACAATACAGAAGACGGGAGGAGCAGAACATGTTATCTCTCGTACCTATACGAATTCTATATATCATCTCCATTGCTATTACACTTCCAAACATGCGAGTATCATCTACACTACTCCCTCCTTAGCTCCAAAACACCAAACAATTTCAAAGAGCCAAAATTCACATACATACCAAAATCACAGATTACTATTTATGTTTACATGTTCTTTCTGCATTTTCTTTCTTCTGTGGTTACTTTTTAACTTCACCAACTTCCAGAACCCTCATATCAATTTTCTCCACTGTGAACCCTTTTCCATGCAGATATATATATCCAACATGCGCATGCTTATCTATGCAGTGAAGTAGCATCACAATGACTTACTTGCTTAACAGGTACTTCAACACTGAAAGTGGAAGTTA
>JANZXR010000009.1:1773748-1819609 GCA_027575705.1 Erythroxylum echinodendron
GGGGAAAAACAATTAAAGGCCACTGTCGGCTAATTTGATTGGTCAAACAATTGGTAGGAGGCTGCTCATGGTTGTTAATTGTAATGCAATACTGTCAATTGTTCTATCTCTTGTTTCTTATCCTCCAGCCACTAAGCACAATTTTTAGGAGACGCCACATGCTTTTGTTAATTTGGTTGGCTGTAGATGCATGGTTTGAATCATTTTTAGGCCTATATAAATCTTCTCTAGTTTAAGCTTGAACGTACACTGTACCTTACTTTCACTCTGCTAAGTCGAACTAGCTATTCCCATATAGCATCAAGAAGATGAGAGGACTAGGGCCCTTTGGAATAATTGTTGTTGCCCTTTTGGGATACATGGGCACAACTGAAGCTCAATTGGAGATGGGTTTTTATGACAAGAGCTGCCCAAAAGCTGAGAAGATTGTGCACGAATTCGTGAAGAACCACATCCATAATGCTCCATCTTTAGCAGCAGCTCTCCTGAGAATGCATTTCCACGATTGTTTTGTCAGGGTTTATGTCTTCTCCTCAAAGCCCTTTCGCATATAAATATGACACTCTGCTGTTGTTTCATAAGATATTCTTTAAATTACTTCTCCTTGTTTTGAAGGTGCCGTTATGTTTTGTTTTCTCAGGGCTGTGATGCATCATTGCTATTGAACACAACTTCTGGGGAAGATCCTGAAAGGGACTCAATCCCGAACCAAACTGTTAGAGGTTTTGATTTCGTTGATAGAGTCAAAAGCCTAGTTGAAGCTGAATGTCCAGTGACTGTGTCTTGTGCAGATATTCTTGCTCTTGTTGCAAGAGACTCAGTAGTAGCCATAGTATGCAACTCAAAGTTAGTAACCCTACAAACAAAGTCTTCATATTTAACCATTTCTCTTTCTTTCTTTGGATAGGGAGGTCCATTTTGGAGGGTTCCAACCGGTCGAAGAGATGGTTTTATATCAAGGTCCTCGGAGGCGTTGGCCAATATCCCATCTCCATTTGATAACTTCTCATCCCTTCTAACAAATTTTGGAAACCAAGGGCTAGATTTGAAAGACCTGGTCTTGCTTTCTGGTCAGCGAGCTTCATGATCTTATTCTTGTTTTTCATTATTACTTCTGAGTCAACCAGGTGACGAAGTATCATATTGTTTCAGGAGCTCACACAATTGGTATTGCACACTGTTCGACCATTTCCACCCGCCTTTACAACTTCACTGGGACTGGTGCTTCAGATCCTGCACTCGATAGCGAGTATGCAGATAATCTCAAGGCTAAAAAGTGTACAACTTCAAGTGATACCACCACAAAAATTGAGATGGACCCTGGAAGCAGAAATACATTTGATCTCAGCTATTACCAACTCTTGCTTAAAAGAAGAGGGCTTTTTGAATCAGATGCCGCATTGACCACAAATTCTGATTCATTGCTTATTGTCAAACAACTAGTGACGGGTTCCCTGAAAAACTTCTATGCTGAATTTGCCATGTCTATGGAGAAAATGGGACGAATCAATGTTAAAACTGGTTCAGATGGTGAGATTAGAAAGCACTGTGCACTGGTGAATAGCTAAGGATTTGCTGCGATCAATGGGTTTCTGTTAGTTGATTCTATAAGAAGATGACTGAAGCTACCCACGCTGCGTTCGTCTAATAATCTGTTCATTTTGCTATTTGTTGCAAGTCATAACAAGAAAGTATGGCGTTTAAGCTATATCATTAGACAATAAAATGTATTTTTATTAAATTTATTACCGTTGGAAAATAGTAAAAACACAGAATAAAGAACACGATTTACGAGGCTCACCCCAAATCACAGGGCTACGACCTCGGGAAGAGACCAAACTAAACATGAGTTCACTATATCAGAAGAGAAGGCTGGTGCATCTCTCTTGGGATACCAGATAAGTTCCATAAATACCAAGTTTTGATACGAAACATTACATACGTGTTTATTACAAAAATAAGATCAAGCCATGCATAACAAATCTTCACTTTGCCTTCATAACCCAGAATCATGTGAATAAATTTGACTCTACGGTATCCCGTCAATATTGATGTTTGAGCTTGCTGCCGGGGAGTTGTTTGGTAAACATGTCACCGGGATTATCATTTGTATCAAACATCAATATGCTTTGGGTATATAAAAATTTAAAAGCATACTAATGAATAATACAAAAGAAACATGTGAGTGAATATCTAGAAAAAGTATCCGTAATATTATTTGGGGTAGAACAAAATTTAAAAAATATAGATGAATGTCTTAAAGTTTGTAGTTTGACGTAGGGATTGCAATTAATTAATTAAAAATTCTTAGATTGTGTCATAATGTTTAGAAATTAAGAGAAAACGTAAAATGATAACCTAATATTTGAAAATAAAATAAAATTGAATTTTTTATGTGATTGATTAAAAAAGAATTAAGATAAAAATGACTCTAAAAGTAACAAAAGGATTTAATTAGAATTAGAAAGAAAGCTGAAATAAAATGATCTTAAAATAGATATGCATCTTGAATGAAAATAAGTATCGCATGCAAATGAATTTTGAGCCTTGAATAGGAAAGAAAAATCAAACAATTTGGATGGATAAATCTAACTTAATTAGGCTAAATGAAGTTAAAAAATAAAAAACAACAAAGCGAAACACTTAAACTAAATGAATTTAAAATTGAAATAATTTAAAATTAAAATGCAAAATTATTAAAAGATAAGGAAAATTGCACCTATGGGAAGACTAATTGAAAATCCAACAAATCCTATAGGTTTTGAGACTTAAAAGATTTGACAAAATTAAACTAGCCATCGAGTTTAAAGGCCCAAATTGAAACAAAGTAAAGAATATCTAATTTTAATGGGCATGTAGACCTATTTAATTATGGTTCCTAATTCATTTTCTAAACTAAAATTAGACTTAAAAAACCCAAATTGTTCATTAAACTTTGATATTAGGTGCATGATGGTTCTCAAACTTTATTTTGTCAAATTAACCTATTTTGCCAGATTAACATGAGACTTCTTTAAAAATTCTTTTTAGACCCTCAATTCACTACACATAAAAGTTATTTACTATTTGTATAATTTAAATACTAATAGAATATAGTTCTGAATTTGAGTTAACTTATATGATACTCATTGAGCAAGTTGACTCATTGAAATATAATTGACATTTACAAACCCTTCTTCCTTTGCCCCTACTTTTGCCTTTGCCTCTTCCTCTTGCCTTACCCCTTTCTCTTCCTCTAGCCATTGTTTTTATAATTAATCTTTCTAGCTCTCTTGTCTAATCACATCACATACATGTACAATATTTGTTAATGAAATTTGTGCTAAATTTATGGATTGAACTACTTGTTTTTGTCTCCTAATGTTAGTGTTGGATGATCCTAACACCAAAATGGTAATATCAAAATCAATTTCATAATTGATGTGAAATTTCCTACATTTGTTGCAGTATACATGATCTATGGATTGTGCCTCTATTGTTAACATTTAGTGTAAGTCATTCTCCTTCCATGTCTAGTACATTTTTCTATTTTAAGTTCCTAATTTATTCTTATTTTCTTTGACCAACTAGGATTAGAGACCCAAAAGAGGCAGCCAACATTTTACCAAATTGGGGAAAACACAAGAAAAATTAAGGAGGGAGCAAGAGGATCAACAACTGTCCAACAACTTCAAACCAGTTCCAACTCAAGTTTTTCTTTCTTTCCTTTTGTTATTTTCATTAAACTTCATGTGTAAACTAGATTGGAAGATTCTATACATGTTGATAATGTTTAAATTTCATATTTGGATTTATTCTTGACTCATTTTGTGACTTGATCATTTTTTATTTCAATGCAATGTTTTGGGTGTTATGATATTTGTGTTTGCTTATACTTTGACAATAAATCGAGAGAATGAGTCAATAGTTATCTGAATAAGTTAGGTAATGAGATTTAATGAACTAATAAGTCAAGTAAATATTAAATTGATAATCTTCTGTGAGAACTCGATTGTCCGATAGATTGCTTAAGAACTAGTTGAGTTATTTTTGTGAATCGAGAGATTGCAAATTTGGAATTTGATTATCAATTAGGGATTATTAATTGGGATTTAATTAATTAGGTCTTGAGAGAGAATAATTAAACACTTCAGAAATCGAGGATCAACAACAAATTGAATCCAAAATAGTTGCAAGAGCAAAATGATGATAGAACGAATCCTATACTTTCGTACTTGATCATCCTTGTTTTATTATGTTAGCTCAACTGTTAAATGGTTTAGTGCTCAATTTTATTTGATTGTTTAATTTTTGAATTTTATTTTCTCTCAATTCATATTTCACATCCTTAGAAAAAGTAAAGTTCATTTAGCTTTCGTTATTTCCCCGTAGGATCGATACCTTTAATACTGCAAGTTACAATCTATATACTTTGAGGATAGTGGGTGTTTTATATTAGGTAAAAGTTACTCAACAAGAGGCCTTCTTTCCATGAAGATTTTTAGGAGCTCTGCATCCCAACAATTGGCTCCCTCTTCTAGTATCTCTAGTAGTGGTGATAATATGGATTTCTCATCCCTATTTTCTAAAGAATAATACCTCTTATACTATTTGAAGCTAAGACCTTTTATTCCTAACATCGCTCACTTTATTAGAGTTGGAATTTATTGGCTTAGCAATCAAGTTAAGCAAGAGAGGAGTAAAGGAGGAAGGAGAAGAGGATGAGCCTAGATGTGAGAAAGCATTAGAATTTAGACGCTTAAGTCTTAACATTGCTAGAAAAGGAAAAAGATGAGAAAAGAAAGAGGGATAAATAAAAGACTAAAATAAAAGATAACAAAGAAAAGGAAAGTGATAACATCTTGGAAATGAAAGTAAATTAGAGTTACAAATAAAAGGATGATATGAAAAACAAGAGGGCCTTAGAGACTGGAATTAAGTGAAGAGGAAGAAGGCAAAATGGAAATAAGAAGGGGAACAACAAGATGAAGAGTGGGTGAGATGTTAAAAAAGAAATATAATAGGTTTAAACATGAATAAAATGCAAACAAACAACAAGGCTTAAACCAACATAAGAATCATTTGTGCATAGGGAGACTTTGGCTTTTCTCTCTAAAGACTTGAGTTAATGCCTTTTATATATAAAAAAAGGATATGATTGACTTTCTTATAACATAAGAGGACAAAAATACTTGAAATTTAAGTAAAAAGACTTTAATAATAATTGATGTTAAGTACAAGGACTAGGAATATTTTTTTTCCTCCAGAGGTTATGTTAGGTGAAAACAAAATACAAAAAGAGCCCATAATAAGTTTAGATACATTATATTATAGCTTTTAATAATATGAATTTTATGCTTGTACAAATACTATCTTTAAAATATATTTTATATTTTTATGCTATCTAAATATAAGCATCAACAATTGGCTTATTGGCTTCTTATCATAATTGTTTTATTAAGTTTAATAAATCATCTTTGAAAAACTATTTTATTCATGAAAATACTTGATTTAATTAGGAGCATAAAGTAAGACATGAATAGTAAAGAATAACATCAATTATTATTTAATGAAAAGCATAAAGTAAGGCAAAGAGTGGAAGTTGGGCTCCTTTAGTCTGCCAAAGCCCACACTATTTATTTAATGAAAAGGCCCAATTAGGTTCCGAAAACATTGAGGACTCTTTTAAGTTCAAAGAAACCCTAGTTTTCAAAAGAAAATCACCAACCCTCTTGCTTTTATATATAACGAAGCTGTGGCAGCCGTTGTTTATCATGCTTCCATCACTTCGTGTGTGATTGCTCTGTGCTTAGATTTTCTATTTCACCATTTCTTTGTTTTTGTTTGATTTTGAATTGAACGGTGCTGTGATGAGTACTATTATGTGGACTAGAGTTTCCGATCTGGGAATGAAAAACCCAGAAGTTGAAGACTAACCCTTGGCTGTCTGAGCACTCTCCATAGCTTTTCTACTTCTCTTGCTTTGTCTATTTATTTAAGAATTTTCGAAGTGATTTGGGCTTGTGATGAGAATATAAATATATCTTAGCGGATTTCAGTGAGATGTTTTTGATGTCAATGATCTGATTGTTACACACACTGAAGCCTTTTTTGTTTATCATTTTAGGGTTTGTTTTGGTTTTGTTTTGTAGACTTGAAAGAATTAATGATTGGGATAGCAATGAAGAGACGAAGACACTTGAAAGTGTTCGAAGGGCAGTGGACGGGTTCTCTGGAACTCGCCGTGAGCTCTCTTTTTGTTTTAACGACTTCTCCTTCCACTGAGCTTTCCATTTCAATAATCCCTTCTTACAAATTCTTTATTTAATGTTGCTATTTTGTCTAAGATTGCGCCCATTACCAATTCTGGGGATGACAAGTATTGAGTTCCTCCAGGCATAATGGCTAGGGTGCTAAATTGAGTGAGATTTGTGGCTTATCCTGATTATTGGCTGCAATTCATGCCGATTAGTCCTGGAAACACCACATACATTTTTACCATGAGGGAATTGTTTTATATGAACATTTTGTTAAACTTTGCAATGTATAGAACCGTTGACAAACTACTCAGTCGCTAATTACGGATGAAATGGTCTGTACCAGGTGTTCTGTGCTAAGAACATCTAGTAAAGACGAGACGATCTCATCCCGGCCAATTATGCCAAGACTGTAATTCTACACATCACATCTTCAATTGAATATTTGAATTAAGGAGAGCTGGAATTAGGAAATTTGAGAAGTAGAAGTCAACATCTTAGAGATGTAGAGAAACTAGGAAAATAGATTTTGGAGATTTGTGATCCGTTTTAAATTAATGGATTCGGCGTGAGAAGATTGGATTAAGTTGAATTTAAAGTTTTTCAAAAGCATCTGATGTTGCACGCTAAGTGCAATACAACTTGGTATTAGAGCTTACAGTCCATGTTACGTAATTTCAATGGCTTACCAACAAATTCATATTAAACTTTTATGAGTAAGAAGTATAGACCTAAGATTTAATGTATCTTATTTTAGTAACACAAAATTGAAGAAAGCTTTAGAGATTATCTGTATCATGTTTGTCCAAAGGCCACCCAAATCTTTAATCTAGATGCAATGATAATAGCCACAACTATTGCAAATGGTCAAAGAGCTAACCGTCCTCTTTAAATCTTGATGACAAAAAAAAAGAAGAGGTCTTATAATTTTAGAAAATGCAAGTGAGAACACAAAAGTATTTAGGTTAAAGATGCATAGTGTAACATATGAATGCAACATAACGAGGCAGAAAAGATAAGGAAAAAAGAGAGTAAGGGATCCTCCATCATTTTGTGAAGCTAAAAAAGAAATCATCAAGAGAACGATAAAAAGAGAGCCATATAAAGAAAAATGAGAGGAAGATTCCAAAACTGAACACATCATATCCATTGATATAAGGTAATTGATGTGTTTATGAATAATTTAAGTCTAAACTAAACTGTTCTAGACTACATTTGATATGATAGGTTAGATTAAAGCATATGAGTCGTATTCATGGTTTCTTCAAAAAAAAAAGAGTCGTATATTCATGGGCTTCCTCTCGATAGGCTTGTAAAACCAAATGCTAGTGTTTTCTACTATTTAACCTCTGACAATCAAGTTGATAAGGTTTAAGGGAAGCAATGCAATATTTAGTAAGAGAATAAAAGCAACCTCATTTTAAAAAATAATGAATGTTTATATAGTGACTTGGGAGCGCATAATATGATGCCTCTAGTCTTCTTCCTTTGTAAATTAAGAACTCTCACAAAGGGTACGCTAAGTAAAATTTCCAATTATATGACTTAGAATATCCTTCTTTTGCTCACATCAATGAACAAAAGCTCTATGTAATGTATATAAATGCACTCTCTAACCTCTCAAGGTTCTTATTAACTCCCTAATATGTCCAATATATTTCCAAAAACTTGTACATGTTCTATTTATACTTAAAACAACTGAAAATAATGTAATCACAAACTCCTAACATATTTTTTCAAAAAAAAATCAGTTAACCACAATGTCACACTAGTCGATCAGTCCATCTAAAACCTAATATTGGTTGTTAAATCTTTATATTGTCTACCAAACTCCTTTAAACAAAATTTCTATAACTTTTCAATTTTTTTTAAAAATCAAAACATATTCCATCTATAAACTCTTGATCTACAACCACTTAAAAATTCCACCAAATTTTCTCTTATTATGACAAAGTATATGTATTATGCTCGAAATGCAAATGATTATTGTAAGATTAAGCTCCTAATTCATTAAAATGACTATGATAAGTTTACAAGAAGAATTACACTAATTTGCTTAAATCTTGATGTATTTGATTCCTTTTTATTCTTGATTCTTTATTTGAATTGTATATTTTGTCTTCTTTGCTCATTTTCTCCATCATTTGATTGCTCAATTGCTTTAGTTGTATTTTTTTCCTCATTTATCCTTCTATTAATCATAATCTGTCATATATGAACTTACTAATATCATTATGGATAATAATATTAGTAATCATAAAATTTATTATCATCAAAACCATAATTGTTTAGAAGTTAAAAAAGAATTTATATTAGTTGACCAAAATGTTTAAGTAAAAAGGATAACACAAAATAAGTACACTTAGAGCTAAAGTAACTAGTATTCAAAGAGCTAGCATTTTAAGGCTTTATCCTAGCCCATTTGTCATAAAGAAATAAATGCAGAACATGCATTAAAGGTTTAGTTCAAGTTTGATTCGGAGAGATAAATTGAGATTTCAATTAAAAATAACAACAATCTCCTAGTAAAGGTCCCACTGAAACACAAGATTTAGGAAATTCCTTGTAGTACGTAGCCTTATCTATAATTAGTAAAGAGGCTTTTTTTGATATATGGTAGTCAATTATTACAATAATATTCTAGGATCAAGTTCCTCAAGTAAAAGTAATAAGTAGAAGCTAGTAGGTTTGATTTCTCAGTCAAATGTTCTTCATTAGGATTTTTTAGAAAATTTATAATACCCTACATCTTATCTAGAAATCAAAAGGACTCTCTTCAACCTAAATCCAAGGAAAGCACTTGGCTTAGATGGTTATAATGACCATTTCTTCCAAACTACCTGGGATATTACTAGAAGTCTGCTTGTTGAGGTGATTTAAGAATTTGTAACCGCTGGCAAAATGTTGAAAGACATAAACTACACTCACATTTATTTGATTCCTAATATCCCCAATTGTAATAGTTTTAAACACTTTTGTCTAACCTCTTATTGTAATGTTGTGTACAAAGTTCTATCCAAGATGCTGGCTTATAGACTAAAGGAATCTTTGAAGCACATCACCCATCACTCCCAAGGTGCCTTCATACATAAGAGATCCATTTCCGACAATATCTTAATAGTTTAGGACCTGATGAGTGATTATGAAACCAACAGATTCACCAATAGTTGTGCAATCAAAGTGGATTTCTCAAAAGCTTTTGACACCCTCCAGTATTATTCTCTATAGTCTTGAATAGTGTGTCTTTCCTAACAAGTTAACTAACTTGATCAATTCATGCTTATTGGCCGCCACCATCAGTGTCTTTATCAATGGTATCCTAATTAAACAATTCAAAGAGTCTAATGGGATAAGGCAATGGGCCCTCTTTCCCCCATTTATTTGCTCTTTCTGTGGAAATTCTTACCAAGTTAATAAAGAAGTACACAAATCACTTGTCTAAGCTTTGCAAATGATATTATGATGTTTTATGGTGCTAAACAAACTACTCTCTCTATTTTACCTATTTTACAAGAAAGTGTTCACCAATAGAAGAGCAAAATTTATTTCCCTTCTAATGTGATAAACATTACCAAATTAAGAAAAATTAGTAGGACGAATGCTCACCTCCTACCTTTCAAATACCTAGGAGTTCCAATCTCTTCCAAGAAGTTAAGATACCAAGACTACCAAGTTCTTCCAAAGATATGTAGGAGAAAAATCAATTTATGGTAGAATAAAGCTTTGTCATAAGTTAGGAGAGTACAACTTATCACATTAGTGTTAAAGAATCTTCACACTCACTGAAGCACCTGTCTCCTCCTACCTAAAAAGTTCCATAAGGAACTGGAAAGATGCATTAATAACTTTATATGGTCTAGAAAGGTAGAGATCTCCAAAGGAGCAAAAATCAAATGGGAGTAGCTATGTTAGAGAACATCTAGGATTATTTTCAGTGCAATTGATTCAATTAATCCTAATGGCTAAGAAAATTTTGAGATTAATTATTGATAAAGATGAACTATAGGCCAAATGGACCAATAATTACTACTTTAAGGACTCTAGCTTCTGGCAAATCGGGGAAAGAAAGGAAACACTCTTGGCCATTCATACTAATGCTAAGTAAAAGGTAAGCTATTTACCCCTTATCTAAAGTACAGGTGGATATGGTCAGAACTCTTGGTTCTAGTTTGATAATTACGAACAACAAAGCCCCCTAATCCTAAAGGAGGATCTTGTTTCACTCACAATTAGAATTCTTCTCAAAGCTCAAGTAATGAAAGTTATTAAACATGATGCATGGACTTAAGCTTTAGAGCCCTTGAAAGACCACAAAGCTACATCCCTGATTATTCCCCTAACCCTGCTAGGGATGGCAAACCTTTAGATACCCAATAGCAGTGGAGAATTCACTAAAACTTTCTGCTTAAAAGCTATTAGACCTTAGCTTTCAAATATTTAGTGGTGTAATATCATATGGAAAGGCTCCTTAATGCCCAAAGCCATCCTTTGTAACCTGGTTAGATGTTAGGAAAAATTTATCAAAGATAGAATTTGAGGGTCCAGTGATCAGTTATGCACTTCATATTGTCGTGAGTCTGAAACTATCAATAATCTATTTTTCAATGCATCTACCGTTGTACTCTCTGGATAAGAATAGAACAAAATATGAATTAGTTATGTCCATTTGAGACAAGGATAACATACTTATTTGGGCTTAGAATTAGTACAAAATATTGGGGAAAGATCAATAGTGTCTAAGCCTTTGCATAAACTATTTTGTATACTCCTTTTGGCATGAAAGAAATCACAGTGTCAAGCTCAATTTCATTTCCCTAACTCCAAATACTATCCCGCGTGTAATGAAGAGTCATTAATGAATTTACATATTTATGTATTTTTCTAAAAAATAAAAGTCTCATTTTTTAGCTTTTTTAAAAAAGCTACAGTACCAAACATGTGCATTTTCTTCCACATTTATGTCGCTTAAGGTATAATCGGTACCTGATCAACAAGAGACAATTTCATTAGAAAAGGTGGAACTCTGCCAGTGAAGGAGAGTTGGCATCATGTGGTTTCAAAAATCTTATTACAATTTAAACTTGGGTGCAAGAATACCCTTGCAATGATCACTTAATTACCAAAGCTTCTTTCTTTTTAGAAATTTTCCAAGTGAATTAAGTCAAAATACAGACAGATTAGAAGTAGTTAAGTGAATTTGAGAGTAGTAATAATCGTTTTCCCCATTTTTTTCCTTTTGTCATCCATCAAACAGGGAGTCAAAATCAATAAATGACATGAATTACTAGAAGGATGGCATGAGTGAACGCGATACACAACAATCAGAGTGGCGCAGCGGAAGCGTGGTGGGCCCATAACCCACAGGTCACAGGATCGAAACCTGTCTCTGATAGAGTAGCTTCTAGCGCTGTGTATCTTTTATTTTAGTTGCCGTCGTTTGAAGCTTTCAACTGAATGTTCGTGGCGTCACTTTTGATGGGCACTGTTACCTACCTTGACATCTTCATAACATTCGTCGTTTCACATGTTTTCGGATATAAATGTTGAATCACTGATAAAGAAAACTGGAAATTAGAAGCATCCATAAATGATAATTAAAATACTAGCTAAATTCAGAGTCTAGACCTTATCTTTTAAAAATGTTTTTGCTGTCCCATATTTATTTCAAAAAATGGTTGAAAACAATCGGCACAAAGTGATCTTTTTTATGGGAATTCTCTTTTTATATCCTCCTCAATCAACTTCCATGCTTGTGGTATGAAACTTGGATATGTGTTTTGAGTAGTTTTACATTCTCACTTCTCGCTCGCGTCCGAGTAAACAGATAGAGACGAAGTCATGAGGTATGAGAGGGCATTCATTAACAGATCAATCTTGCTATTTTCATTTTTTCTTAACTTCCTATAATCAGAACTAAGTGCTAATGAAAGCTTACATAGAATAAAAATTGTTCTCCAATTGTATTTATACATCAATTGCTTGATGAGAGAATCTCCTCATCAATCCTCCTTATTGCATGATTTGCATGGCCTCTACGTCCTTGATAAATTTTTAGGAGATAATGTCGTTACCTTTAAAGTGAACAAAGGGCCTTATTTAAAGGCCCGTACAAAACCCTACTTTTAGTAATTATCATAAATATTACAAAATATATTATTGTCTAATACTTCCTCTTAAGTTGGAGCACGTAGATCATGAATGTCCAACTTGCCACGTAAATACTCATATTGTTGTCGACTCAATGCCTTTGTAAATATATCTACAAGTTGGTTTCGAGAATGCACAAATTTTGTACTGATGTTGCCATCAAGAAGTTGCTCTCGAGCAAAATGGCAATCAATCTCAATATGATTGGTTCACTCATGAAAAACTGGTTTAGAAGCTATATGCAAGGTTTCCTGGTTATCACAAAATAATCTCATAGGCTAAGAATGAATGAAATACTCCGAATGAAGCAAGAAATGATTTCAACCAAATAAGTTCACAAGTGGCAACTGCCATTGAGTGGTATTTAGCCTTTGTTGAAAAACGAGAGATAGTGGGTGGCTTTTTAGTCTTCCATGAGATAGGGGAACCCTCAAGCATGATAAAATAGCTAGTGACAAATCGACGTGTAAGAGGACAACTACTGCAATCTGCATCACAATAACTATAAAGATGCAAATCACTATCAGCAAGAAGAAGGATACTTTGACCAGGGGAATCCTTAATATATCGAAGAAATTGAATGGTAGCATCCATGTGATCATGGCGAGGAGACTGAAGAAACTGACATAGAGTATGTACTGAATAACAAATTTCTGGCCAAATGAGAGTAAGATATACTAGACAACCCACCAATCGTTGATAACAACTAGGATCAGTAATGAAAGGACTCCACAAAGAAGCAAGCTTATGATGTTGTTCTATAGGAAATGGTACAAGCTTAGCACCTGTTAAACTAGCCTCACCAAGAATATCCAAGGCATACTTACGTTGATATAAAAATAAACCTTCTTGGCTATAAGTAACTTCAATACTAAGAAAATATTTCAATGGACCCAAATCTTTGATCTTGAAAAAAATTCTCAGATATGTCTTGAAGGCAACATAGGTGATTGAATTATTACTAGCAAAAATGAGATCATCAATGTAAACCAAGATAGAAAGAAAAATGTCACCTTTCTTATGAGTGAAAAGAGGATGATCAACTTAGGACTAAATAAATCCATATTGAAGAAGCACAGATGACAACTTAGCGGACTAATTACAAAGAAATTGCTTTAGGCTATAAAGTGACTTTTGAAAATGACATACCCTTAGGGTAGTCTCATATAGACTTCCTCGTCGAGATCACCATAAAGAAATACATTGTTAACATCAATTTGATGCAACTCCAAACCTTTTATGGCACATACTACAAGAAAAGTAGGCACACTGACCATTTTAGCAACTGGAGAAAAAGTCTCATCATAATCCAAACCTTCCACCTGATTGTTTCCATTCACTACAAAGTGAGCTTTCAAGTGTTCAATTGTACTGCCTGAGTTATACTTGGTCTTGTAGATCCAGTTTACCAGGTGAGAGATCCTCAATAGTCCAAGTACCATTACGTTCCGAAGCCTCAATTTCTTGGCTAATAACCTCGTGCCAACTAGGATTTTTCATAGCTTTAGAAAAGGAAGCAGGTTCCTTATTTGCTAAAATTGCTGTAAGAAAGCTAGCATGTGTAGAAGAGATTCGATCATAATTGATATAATTAGCCAAAGGATACAAGGAACCTGATGTATTAGATGGAGGCGGATGTGCTGAAATAGGGCCAAGGCAACGAATAGTCTAAGTGTGACAAATATAATCTTTAAGATATAATGGCGACCTTCTGTCACATTGTGGGCACATTTTAACATCATCTATTGGTTTCACGGAAGACATGGCAGAGTCATTAGTGTTAGAAGGCTTTAACGGGCATAGAATTTGAGAGATTGGTAGAGGATCTATCATCAGTTGTGTTTGAAGAATCAACTAGTAGTAGAACTGCAGTTATATCCTGCAAAATAGTTGGGGTGAAGACAAAATAGAATCTCCCCCTGTCGATGAAGATTTATCCATGTACCAAGTATTAGTATCGATGCAAACACCATACCAACATCTTGTTCAACAGTGTCACAAACAGGTACAACAGAAACTAGAAATGGAAACAAACAATTGTTTTGTCTCCAGACCATACACTTTTCATCCTCTCTTTCCATAAGGATAACCTAAGAAAATACACCAATGACTCCTAAGGGCAAACTTGTCTTTAGTCTGAGGCCGGTAATGTGCATAACATAAACATCCAAACACATTAAGGTGAGAATAAAGGGTGGGGATGAAAATAATTTCTCATATAGAGTCTTGCCATCAAGCACCAAAGTGGGGTATGATTGATCAAGTGGGCATCAACAAGTACACATTCACCCCAAAATTCAATGAGCAAGGTAGCTTAAAACTTCAATGCTCTAGCAATATCTAAAATATGTCGACGTTTATATTCCACACGACCATTTTGTTAAGGTATATCAACTAAAGTAGTCTGATGTAAAATTCCATGGTCAACATAATAAAGAAACATTGGTCGAGACCAAAATTCAACATTGTTATCGCTGCAAATAATCTTAATAGATTTATCAAACTTATTCTTGAACATAGCATAAAAATCACAAAGTATAGTAGCAACTTCACTCTTATTAGACATAAAATAAATCCACACATCACGATTATAAAAATAATGCACACCGGTTAAAGTTGTTGTGCGATATGGGCCCTAAATTGCCTAAATGTCACAATCTCAAAATAGTCATTATATGAGAATCACTCGCTAGAGACAGGATACAAATATGTTTGGCCTAAAGAAAAATATTACAATTATTATGCTTAGACTTAGTACGACTAGAAATTCTAGGAATGAGAGAAAATATACGATCCGATGGGTGACCAAGTCACTTATTCCAAATATCACAAGAATTAGTTCGACTTACTGCATAAGTTGTAGCAATTTTCATTGGTTTAAGTAGTAGTGGGTAGTTTTTATTGATGTTTTTATTATAAGTTGTGACCCATGTTTGTCACTATGCGTAAGCCTTATATAAGGCCTCTTTGTTCTGATAATTAAATGGAAATGATAAGTTAACATCAATTTCCCTTTATCTCGTTGTTCTCATCTTCTCTGCTAATTTTCCCCATCGTTTATGTTTAAAGACTCCAACATGGTATTAGAGCCATAGATCCTTGAGGGACTATGAGATTGAGTGAAACGGAAAAAAAAAAACTCTTCCAATAGCTGCTAGCAATTCAGCTACTCTCTTACCCTAAATTTCAATGGTGAAAACTGTCAAGTATGGGTTGTCAAGATAAAAGCTCATTTAAGAGTTCTTGGCTTATGGCAATGGGTGGAAGAAGAAAAGGAATTACCAGCTTTGGGAAATAATCCAACAATAAATCAAACAAGAGCTCATGAAAAAAAAGCAACAAAAGCTCCAAGAGTGTTATCTATAATTTTCTCTGCAGTTTCAGAATCAGTTTTTACAAGAATTATGATGTGTGAAATAGCTAAAAATGCTTAGGATATACTGAAAAAATTATATCAAGGCAATGAAAGAATGAAGAAGATGCAAGTTTTAAATCTCAAAAGAGATTTTGTAGCTTTGAGAATGAAAGAACATGAGAGCATACAAGAATATTCTGATAGATTGATGACTTTGGTGAACAAAATATGGCTATTGGGGGAGGATCTATCCAAGAGCAAAATTGTAGAAAAGATTTTTATAAGTTTGCCTAAAAAATTTGAGACAAAAATTTCATCTCTTGAAGATTCAAAAGATATTAAATGATTTAACTTTATCCGAATTGATTAATGCTTTGTAGGCACAGGAGTAAGGAAGGACCATGCGAAAATTTAAAACTGAGAAAATCGATGAACGAGCTCTTCTAGCCAAATCATCAAAAGGAAAAGGTAAAATTCCTCATTATGATCATTGCAAGAAACTGGGGTATGAAGAGAAAGATTGTTGGCATAAGAGAAAACCTTAATGTTTCAACTGTAAAAGATTTGGACACCTACAGAAAGATTGCAAATTGAAAAAGGAACAAGCAAATATTGTGGAGTTAGTTGATGAAGAAACTCCTTTTTGAAAGTTGGTGAGATGTTCACCTAGATGTATTTGGAGAGACATGCTCCAATGATTGCAGGTTGATAAGAAGGGCATCAACAGGATGATGAGATATGCACCAATTGATGAATAGAATTTCTTCACAGAATATTCTGAAGATGGGGAGAAGTCAAAAAATTTGAATTGCCGTGTAAAAGAAGTTGTTCAAGAGCTGACTTAGCTAGAGTTGTCAATTTGTTTCCTAAACTGAATTCTGCAAATTTCAGTTTAAGGGAGGGTTTTAAGAATTAGTTTGATTTATATCACATGTTTAGCAAGGTTATTTAGTTGTCCGAGTCTTTAGGAAGTCAGTATATTATTGTTAAGTTATTGAGTCATGATAAGTAGTAGTGGGTAGTTTTTATTTATGTATAAAACCCTTCTTCCTAAAATAAATAAGCCTTATATAAGGCCTCTTTGTTCTGATAATTGAATGGAAGTGCGAGTTAAAAATATTTGCAATATGTATAAAAATCAACATATGTGTGTATGCTTATGCTAGTGATATGCATGTAAATGCCATGCATCTCACGTATTCTTTATGCTGTTTCTCATATATCATGGTTTAGGAGCCTATGTCCTAATCTTTAATATAGAACAGGATATTACAAATGAAGTTAGATTTTTGGCTCTGATTCGATAATAAATTTTGAGGAGATAATGTCGTTACTTTCAATGAGAGAAAAGGGACTTATAAAAGGCCTGTACAAAACCCTTCTTCCTAAAATATTTACATAATAATTACCATAAATATTAAAATATTATTATTATCTAATAGTCCTCAACTTTCTTCTTTTCATTTTCTTGCTCCTTCCTTTTGATGCTACCTCTCAATTTCCCCTTTTGTCTATCCATTTCATCTTCTCAGTTTCTTTGATCTCTTATTCACTTACCATTTTTGGTAATGTCAAAAAGTACACAGCCATTCTTACCTTACATTGAACCTTTTCTCGCTCTTGTATCCACCCCTAACACTGAGCATCCTAACACCTACCCTACTCTTCATACAACTTTGAGCCTAGATTTTGAACATATTGAGAACTAACAAGGAGTCATCTGGAGAAATTGGACCCAAGTGGTAGGAGAATGTAGCTCAAAGATCAAACTCAATTTTTTTCCTCCTCATAAGATTAAAAATTGCATTACAATAGCTCCTCCCATTGATACACTTAAGGTCGGAGCTGAAAGATGCGGATCCATACTCATTGGATACACTTTGGACAAAAGAGTGGCTTTCTCGGTTATGAAATCATGGGTTAACATTCATTGGAAACATTTAGGACTTAGAGAGATCCTTGTTAACAATGAAGATATTTTTTTCTTCAAATTTTTATGCAGCTCTTTAGTAAGGAAAGTCATAAAATCAAGGCCTTAGCACATTCAAAATAGGCCAATCTTAATCCAAAATTGACGACCTGAAATAAACATAAAAGATATCAAATACTCCAACATTCTGTGAATTTTAATTTCATTTAAAGAGTTTTTGGGAGCTAATCTAAACCAGGCACAAACTGAACATCATGTAGAACTTCTTTTTGCCATTACTTTTGACTTTTGTGAAGAATCCAATTCTTCAAACAAGGAGCGTGAGTTGGACATGTGATTACAGCACCCACTGTCGATGAATCAAACATGATCAGGAGCACCAACAACATAAGAATGTGCCATTAACAGCGTTTCAGGATCTTCTTTCTCCACAAAACTTTCTCACCTTTGCTCATCCTTTTTCTTTGTCCATCAATCTATTTTTGAATGGCCTAACTTTTTATAATAGTTGCATTGAATAAAGGTTCTTGAATTGAATTGTCTCTACTCTGAATGTCGAACACGACCTCTACTACCACTAGGACTCCCCCTTCACCTAGAAAGCCTTTCCCTTGACTTTCTCTTGCGGCATGTCAATCTTAGCTTTATGACCTAAAAGGGAACTCATCAATTCATCAAAAGTGTATATAGGTAGGTGCTTCGAATCTTCTATAGCAGCAACAACATGAACAAAATTAGAGTTCAGACTTCTTAAAACCTTACTAGCAACAGTTTCATTAGTAACTATTTCACCGTAGGACTTCAATTGGTTCACTATTCCAAACACTCTGGACAAGAATTCTTACACTGACTCTTTGCTTTTTATAGCCAATGTCTCAAATTCATAACATAAGGTCTATAACTTAATGGTGATTACCTTATTATCTCCCTAAAATTCGTCCTTGAGAGTCTCCCAAGATTGATTTGAATAACTAGCTACAACAATTTAGGAAAAAAAAAATATCGTCATGTACTGCTGATTGGATGAGAAATACAGCCTTTATGTCCTTATTGCGATTTTCTCTCAATGTTTGATCAGGTTACATCGGTTCTGGATTCGGTTCCTTACACTCGTTCTCCACCAAGTCCCACAAATTTTGGGACTTAGACAGAGTTTCCATTTTCGAACTCCAAAGATGGTATTTTCCCCCTTTGAATATTGAAATTAGGGGCTGAAATGATGGGTTAATGCCATTGCTTGCTTCTCAATTGCCTTCATTCACTCTCAGTTTTGCTGGTGCGGGTTTTTGAAGAAGAAAATGGGCGTCTCTCTCTACTTCTCTTTCTCTCTAACTTCACATTTTTTTCTCAAGTATAGACTGAACTTGGTTTATTTTGTTAGAACAACTTTGATACCACAAATTGTAGGTAAAAGGGAAAAGAATATAATACTCAAGGCAAAGTCAAAGACTCAAAGAAGTGGACTTTTTTATAGCTAGCATTCAAAAGAATAATACATCTGCCTTTAAATAACACTACCAGCAACAAAACAAAATAGAAATTTATGATTATAATCTCACAATTCCATTCACTAGCAAGATTATAGCTAACCACTAACTTATTGTACTTAACCAATAAAAGGATCCTATGACCTACTAACTAAACTAATATTTGAATCATTCATTCAACAATTGCTATCCAAGAGACGACAACCCTAATTTAGCGGTAGCGGAAATAATTCCACTTAGAGTAAAATTGTTAGGAACATATTCACACATAAGCATATCCAGAAACAAATCTATAGCCTCTCTTAGGAAGCTTGATTGTTGAAATCTAGTTATAAGCAAAGTCCAAGTGATTGCATTCTTATCAGATATTTTATCAAACAACTTACGTGTAGACCCAAAATCAACCTTCCGAGAATTAAATAAGGTGGTCCCACAGGTTTAGAAATCATTGATATTTTGAAAAATTTTTAAAAAGGCAGGCCCATATTGCCTGGTCAGAAATAATACCCCCAAAAGAAATAAATTAATATTAAAAACTGTCAAGTTACTGCTGACCTGGCAAAAAACTGACGAGCGTCAGTTTTCCTTATTATGAGATATTATTTAAATATTTTCTAAATGTTAAGGCCTTATTTGTCATTTTTCTTTATTACGAGGTATTATTTAAACGTTTTTTAAATATTAAGGTTAAATTTGTCGATTGATATAAAAATGAGGGTCAAAATTGACCATTTTGTTAATTTTATTAAGTTATCGAAAAAGGAAGAGACTAAGAAACAAAAACTCAAATAAATAATTTTTACAAAATAAAAAATAAAAAATAAAAGTAGAAACAAGAATGTTTTGTTATAAGTTAATTCTTTGTCAAGCAAATAAAGGGTTGTCCAGTTAGAGTTTGAGACTAAGTAAAATAATTTACCTCAAATCGTGATGCCTGAATCACCAAGTACTGCAATTGAGCAAAATAATTTAACTTAAAACTTGAAGCGATTGACTTTATATGCAAAACGAAAATGTTAGAATTGAAATTTACAATGAAAAGTTAAATTTAATAAACTATATGAAAAAAAAATGTATTTGATGAATGTTTTAAAATTTAGATTGAAAATTATATTAACAAAATAAAATGTTTAAGATTTAATTATTTAACCGGTAATAAGATAGATATATAATAAAAATTGAACAAAATTAAAAGTCTGAAACATCTTTTTTTATCGAATAAGTGAAAGTTTAATTGAAAGAAATTGTTAAATAAAATTTAACTTGTTTGTTTTAATTATAAAAATGGATTAACTTATGAAAATTAATTAATTAATTTTAATAATAAAAATATTTAAATTAAAAAATCAATTAATGAAAAATGCAATTCTTTTTTCTTAAAATATTTGGTTCAACTATATTTTGTTATTGATTACCAATTTTAAACAAATAACAAAATAAAAAAGAAAAAACCAAACAAGGTGGTTTGCTGGAACCGAAGGCTTATAATATCGCCGCCACCAGGTTTAAGGTTCATTAATGGACCCAATTTGCCCAATTGATTCAAAGTGCGCTTCCCTAATTTCAGCTCTTCTCCATCCTTCTCCTCCTCCCCAAGTCCAGGCAATTTCTTTCTCCTTTTAATTGCTACTGTTTGTTCCCATTATTGGTAGTTTTTTTTTTTCCTTATGAATGGTCATTTTTTCTGTTCAGGAGTATTTTGGTGAACTTATATCCGCAAGGCAATGCCCTGGTATCCAAGTCAATCAAAATGGCGACTTTGGAAAGGGTACTACTACTACTTGCAGTGTTATTGTGTCAGTTGATGAATTTTAGTAAACTTTTCAATGTCCAAGGAAATAAATTGTTCATCATAACTAACTGATTCTTCATATTGATGTGGAAAGGCTTTCTACATGGAGGCAAGATTTGTGTTGAGTTTTTTCTTTTTTTTTTTGGGGTCATGAGTCTAATCTCAAAGTTGCTTACTTGATAGAGTAGACAAGTGTATTAAAGGTTTAAGCTGCTTAATGACCCCAGTTGCAAAATCGACATTCTCAGGTGTCTATGCTAACAAGGAGTTTAAAGAAGGAGAACTTGTTTTGAAGGACCAAATGCTAGTTGGTCTTCAGCATCCTTCAAACAAGGTCTGGTCTGTTTGAAACAAGTATTTCTTTTATTTATATATATTTTGCTTGAAGAGTGCTATTACTTTTCCCAGAAAGCATGCAGGTTTATAACTTTAAACTTTTTGTTATTTTCATTTTGCAGATTGACTGTCTAGTATGTAGTTTTTGTTTCCGATTTATTGGCTCGATAGAACTTCAGATTGGGAGGAAACTTTATTTGAAAAATTTAGGTGTCTCGTCTAGTAATGGATGTGGTAGGGAAAAGTACATTTCAAAATATCATTCTGCAGTTGGTTCATCTAGCGAGGAAGATGATTCTTGCATGGAAGACAGTGCTCCTAGTAGATCTGGGTCTAAAGTTCCTCTGCATAATGGGGTTGCAGAATCATTAATGAACGGAGAACTCATACTGCCTCACTCAGATGAATTTTCCTTGCCCACAGTTGTTTCTTGTCCTGGAGGATGTGGAGAAAACTTCTATTGTATGTAAGGCACCTTGGTGTTTTTTCATGCTCCCTCTCGCTATCTATCTTGTACATTGAAACTTGGGCAGTAACTCGAGGAAATATAGTTAGGCCTTGTTCATATACTAACCAAACCTAGGGCTATGTGTATGATTGAGATTGTGTCCCCCTTTGCTAAATAGATTTTCCTAATTTTGTCAATTCCATTTCTAATGGTGTATATCCAAACACTTTAGTACGACTAAAGGCAGCATTGACTTGAGCTTATGAAAAATACACTTGGTGACCTTTAACAATGAGGAGTTAAAGGCTCTATTTGGGAAATTATTCTTGAGAAATTGTTGTGAGTGGAAGTATTATGAATAAAAGTCCTTATAGTAGAATTGATGTGGCTAAAGACAATTTGTTTCAATGAACATATTGAAAAGCCTGTGAGATTAATCAGAGTGCTGATATGTTTGGTGAAGCTACTGCATAAATGTCACTAGAGGTTAATGACTTAAAGGACAAGCAAAAGTATTGATCAGAAATAACATGATATATATTCAAGCGGTAAATAATGTCAAAATAGGAAGTTATTATGATTTGGGTTTAAATTATTTTTTCCCATATCAGGTCTTTAAAAATTAATCAAACACATCAAAAACTCTTTTATGTCCAAACCTTCTTGCGGAACCCCAAAACCAGTACTAATGCAATTCTAAGCACACACATAGGCATTGTCATTAGTTTGATAATTTCTCTTATAATATCTGAAACTGCTTTAAAAATGTCTCAAGTCAACATGTTTGTTGAGAATACCCACATGTGAGTGTCCCATATCGGAGAAAGAAAAGAAAGAAGACTAACATATAAGCCTAGTAGGCTACTTCACCTATAGCCAATTGGCTTTAGAATGGAACCTCACCTGAGTTTGTGTGTGGTCTAACTTTCCTTCTCGTGTGGGCTCGTATGCCCATTACAAATTCTAACATGGTATTAGAGCCAAAGAAGATCTTGGCCTACTATTTGCCCCAGAAGGGGTTCTGTTATTTAAGCAACTGCAGAAGGAATTAAAGTCTGCATGAAGCAAGTAACTCAGCAGTATTGTTTGTCTCAGGATTTGACCTCAATCAGAAGTTTAGCTCTGATGAGGATTGTCTATGTACCTCTCCAGATTGCCCAAGTAAAAAGAGACTTACATGTGAGGGTGAGTATTGAGAATACCCACATGTGAGTGTCCCACATCGGAGAAAGAGAGGAAAGAAGACTAACGTATAAGCCTAGTGGGCTACTCCACCTATAGCCAATTGATTTTAGAATGGAACTTCACTTGGACTTGTGTGTGGTATAACTTTCCTTCTCGTATGGGCCAGTAAGCCCATTGCAAATTCTAACAATGTTCAAGAAAGAAAAGAAATACATTTCATTAATTTTTTCTCACTTAAGGTCATGTATGAGGCTTATTAATTCTGGGTTATCAATTATTGGTGATTCATGCTTTTTTCTCTGAACTTCAAATGAAACCTACCATTTGCTTTTTCAATATTAGGCATCCAGATTGAACTAATCCCATTAATTGTGTGGCCAATGTGGCTATGGTTGTAGCAAATCATGTGCGGAAGCAGATTGGAATTCTTCTCATTGCTTACTTTGTACTGGAGCAAGGTCACAATCACCATGTAAGGAGGCACTTTTGGGATTTATACAACATGCCAATGGTAAGGATTAAATTTCAAAATTATTTCTTCGAACAGATTTTTATTTCATGTTTTGATGCTTGTTTGTTCTATTTTCCTTCTTTCAGAAACAAATGATATTTTTCTTCTTGCTGCCAAGGTATGCATTATTGAACTTTATTGGTAAAACTTTCCATTTATTTTGTCCGTTTTCTCAAATGAGCAAGCAATTCTACTAATGATTTATCTTTTAAAGTGTATATCACAACTTTACTGCTGGTAGAAATATATGAGATATGGTCTTAGTGATGCATTTATTAAATTAAGATAATCCCCATTGTTAATTGTTTCCATGCACATCCTTGTTTAGAAACTTTTGGTTTCATATAACCTAAGTTCTATGATTGAATTTTATAATGCTGCCGTGAAAGATCTTTTCTTCCATGATTTGCGAGATTGGGTGGCTTTGAGAAGTACTGTAGGCTTCCATGGGGAAGAGAGAATAGTGGTAATTAGGTAAATAGAACCCCTCATTGGCGTTGAAAACCTACATCATATGAAGTATTACTACCATTTCTTCCTGTGCTTTCATCTTGCTTTCAGTAGCAGCTATCATACTGCTGAAATAATAAGCCTTAGGTTGCCTAAAATATGCACATAGTTGCTAAAGTTATATGAGCATGTTCCTGAATTATATAATGCCTTATCACTTTACATCTTTCCTTTCAATGCATTGAATTATGAGTTCATTTAAGTTCTCGAGTTATTATATGAAAATAGTACAACTTGCCCTTAAGATTTTCCTAAAAATTCAAGTAAACTCCTAACAATTTGACATTATGTTATTATATGTTGACAAAACAAGCCTTATTTAGGCAGATCTTAGTAATAGCATCGGAACAAATTTTTATAAGGGCTTATTTATACTACTTCAGGAGTGCATTACTGAATTTTAATATGTAAAGGGCTAATTTGTGAGTGTTTGGTAATGATAATCTAATACGTTAATGTCAAAATATTAGGTACTTGTCCGTTAAAGATTAGAAATGTTAAAAGCTTATTCATATCTGTTGCCTATAAAAGGATCTGCTCAAGATGTAACATTTTAATTTGAAATCAAATGTGTCGTGATGATTTGAAAATTTTGTTTAATAGGTACTGCTAATGAGTGAACTTTTATTCTATTAGAGAGTGTTATCAAACAGCTTGATTATGCCACTAAAACATAGTCCACTCATATTTAACTGAATATTTTTGCATGTCAATTTCAGGCAATTTCATACACCATTATGAGGTATAGAAAGCTAAAAGCTGCTTATTTAAAACATCATGACAATTATTCTACATCAGATGAGATGCCCTTGCTTTTGGAGGCATGGAGGCCGATTTCAATTGGATACAAGAGAAGGTAAATAGTTCTTTTAGTTCTAGCTATTAGTGCTTTGTTCATTAAAGTATGTTGATGCTTATTCAAATGGATTAGTTTTGAATGATAAAATTAAAGATTATTACCGTTGATTCATTTGAGGTTATTCTATGGATTGGTTGGAGTTTGGTTGATCATGCTATTGCAAGCAAAAAAATGGCTTTTGAAATTTCAAGCAAACACTGGCTCAAACTGCATTTGATTTTTCAGGTGGTGGGATTGCATTTCATTGCCAGATGATGTTGATTGCTCTGATGAATCTGCTTTTAGGATGGAAATACGGGAACTTGCATTTGCAGTAAGATTTTGGAATGCATATAATGATATTAACTAAAACTCCTGATTAATCAGTCTGTTAAGTGCTCCTGTCAGTATGGTCATAAATGGTTCATTAACTATGATTTAATGAGATGATATGATTTTAAATCATGCAAAATTGGTTATCTTGTGCATTATTGCAATTTACATTAACGTTTCCATCCGTGATATGCACTTTGGGAGTTGCTCAACAAATCTATATCTTCTTCTCATCTTCTGAGTCCAGCAGAGTACTTTTACAACTCCAACAATTGAAGTAATTGAACAACAATTTTTCATCAACAGCTGCAATTAGTAGTTAAGATATGAATGCTTCAAGCATGCTAATAAAATTAGGCTTGTCAATTGCATTTTTATGCATAGGTGAGTTTCAATGTTGAATGGCCATGTGATTGAAATTTCATCATTTTAAAAAATATATCTGCTAATTCTAGCTCATTTTAAAGATGTGGTATATCAATCCTACCATATGCTTCTTCGTGTAATGCATCTTTGGTGAAACTGAATGCATGTTCCTATTACTTTCTAGAAAAAATTTCTAGGCTCCCGTTGTCCTAATGACAATTTTGACTTTTGCAGTCATTGCAACTTCTGAAGGATGCTATCTTTGACAAAGAGTGTGAGCCATGTATCCATTCCCTAATCTTAATTCAAGTGATGATTGCTTTTGAGAAGATATATCATTTTATGTCATATCTTTTATCTATTTATTTATTTTTGAAATCCTTGACATTTTAAAGTATTCTCTCTTGAGATCTATGGGAATATCATTGGCATGTTTGAGCTAAATAATCTGTAAGCTTCCCAATTTTATCAGCAAAGTTTCTCTAGTACTTTGAAGAACTTAGAATAGTCTCGTATCTTATAGATATGCCAAGACGTGATAATGTTTTGAAATTCAAAATTTTCAGTGATCTGGTTGTGGAATCTCCAGTGGAGGATTATTTTCTTTACATTGATGATCTATCACATCCTGACAAGGTTAGGAAATTGTCATTCTCTGTTTCTGACATTTTGAAAATTTAAAGTTTTGGTGCTTTTCCATGTTATTTGTGGCAGCAAAAGGCTGAGGAAATTACTCAACCACTTTTAGATGCACTTGGAGATGACTATTCAGTTTGTTGCCAAGGTATGATTACTAGTGAACCCTGCTTTGTCCGTGAAGCTAAAGATTTTTTTTGGTCATGTTCAATCATCAAATTCCCTAAACATTTATGTTACATTTTCCTCATAATGCTACTAGTTTAGTGATATTTGTTCTAGCGAATAGAATAGCCAAAGGCTTGACTTCTCATAAGATGTTTATGTAGTAGAAGACAATTATGATGTGCTTGTAAATGGAACTATTTACTGATGCCATCCTCGAGTCTGTTGGCATCCTTATATGATCAGGAGCTTAACTACTAAGTAAAGGTGTTCTTCACATCCAATTGTACATGTACATTATGAAGTTTTAAGTGCTTAATTTTGTGCAGCGAGTACACAGAGAGAAGATTAAAATGAGATGATTAAAATGTCCCGTTCCTGAAATGCAAATTTAAAATTATTTCTTTGAGCTGTGACTATTTTAAGTTAGTTAAATTAAATGAAGACTTCCTATGCCATCCTTGTTATCTGAAAGAACACCGGGAGGTCTGAATTTCATTCTAGAGTTTCTTGTAGTTCCTTTTGTCCATATTTTACTATACAATTTATAGTTCAATCTAATTTCATTTTCAATAAATTCTTTCAAAGAGAAAAGGTAAAATGAGAGTTAAATTGCTGACAGATATGTAGAAAATGACTTATTTTGCTGAATATCAAGTTATAGGGACCAATTGGGCTAAATTCAGTAAGGAAGCTTTTCTAGAAAAAGCTAAACCAAAGTGGCTTAATGTAGTTGATTCTTTATGTTACTCTTTCGCATATCGTATGGTGCGCTTTAAATGGATGGATTGTCATCTTGTGCATAAGACAATTATTTTTAGTTTGTTTATTCTTTTCCTTCTGAAATTTATTTGAGGGTATTTTTGTTCTCTCTTGATGCATCCTTAGCCCTTTTGTCTGTTTTATATATAAGTTAGTTGCTTGATGATCAGAGTATTTATCTTCAATTTTTTTCCAAGGTACGGCATTCTATCCACTACAAAGCTGCATGAATCATTCCTGTTGCCCAAATGCAAAAGCTTTCAAAAGGGAAGAGGTATACTTAAAGAATGCTCCTACGTAAGGTGCTCTTTTGGATTCTGCCAAGAGCCATTCATTTTTCCTTCACCAAAATGTGGGGCAGATTGCTGATAAAGTGCAGAGTGTTTATATTCTTTCCTGATTATGATATTCTAATTTGGTATTTTTCTCCATTGTAGGATAGAGATGGCCAAGCAACTATAATCACCGTCAGACCCATTTCCAGGGGAGAGGAGGTTATTTGATCAAATCTTGTATCTGATTCTTAGTCCTGTTTATTAATTACCGGCAAAAGAAAAGCTTGACTATGCATATATAAGTGATAACAGAATGGGCTGTAACTGGTCTTTTCAGGTTACCATTTCATACATAGATAATGATCTTCCATTTGAAGAGAGGCAAGCATTGCTTGCAGATTATGGGTTCAGATGCAGTTGTGCCAGATGCTTGGAAGAAGGATCAAGATAGTTGTGAAGAACAATGAGAAGCACTGGAAACAATAACGCAAAACATAGAATTTCAAGCTTTGCTGACTGTATCACGGCCTATCACTTCGAATTTGTTAAAAAACTTACCTTACTGTTGATTTAGATACTCATTATAGATTTTATTTGTATTATGCAAATATTATCAAACGGTAACATTACATTACAATTTTTTATAGTTTAAACAAAAATATAAGCTTATTTCAAGCTTAACATTTAATTGGACTAAAAGATTGAGCATCTTGACATTGATTAGAGTTTGAGAATTTTCGTATGAATCAAAGCTTAAACTCTTGAAAATTTGGTTAACATGACTAAAAGTTTGAAGATCATGAGTGGAGGGATACCAGCCATGATTTATCATATAAATAGTAAGTGCAAATGATTATATGATCTTTCCCTAAATAGGGACATATAAGGATACCACTCATTTATGATATGAGGATATTATAATGATAAAAAAATGTCAAATAGATATCTATTTTAAAAAGTACAAACTCTTACATTTTTAAACTAAATAAGTGCATATGGCTAGATTTGGCTGACAAAGTGCTAATAAATAAAGGATGGGGAAGTAATACGGTGCAACTAAGCCAAAAAGAAGTAAGATTAAAATGTTATGGACTTGGTTTGGGAGAGTGGTGGCAGTTGATAACCTGCTGAAATAATAAGTACATATTTTCAATAAGTACTTATGTGTTTGGGATTACTGTTTTGGTAACTGCTGAAACGTGAAAATAGGTGTTTGGCAAGTGCGGTTGCGATTGCTGAAAGAGATAAAATGACTAAAAAGTTCATTGATTTAATAAACTATTAATTGTTGTATAAATAATTAAAAAATATATGATTAGTCAAACAAAATTAAAATTATAAATAATAAAATATTAAATTAAAATAAGAAAATATAAATAAAATAAATTTAGTAAATAAATATTTCAAAAAATACATTATTAGTCATATAAATTCAAATTATAAATATTAAATTATTAAATTAAAATAAGAAAATATAAATTTAATAAATAAAATATTTCACCTTACTTAAATACTATTGGCAAAAATTTCCTTCTATTAATTAAGGGTATAATAGAAAATACAAAAATATCATGAGATTATTATTGGAAGGTAAAATTTCCACCGCATAAGCAGTTTCCTACCGCAGCCCCCTTTCTGTTTATTTATTTCTGTGGTGGAACTGTATTTTTCTCCAACCAGCGATTGTCGGTCGCAAATCCAAATGTGTGACTACGTTTAGAAACTACGGTGGATAAGTACTTATCCCCACAACACCGCAGATCCAAACGCAACCATAATTATAACATACAGGTATCTTGGTGACTATAAAGAACTCGAGAAAGTATGCTAATGCAGGCTAGTTTTCATAAACTATACAGTGAAAGAAAGAGATACATGTACACAATAATATGACATGTAAAAATAAAACAATAACAACAACATCCATTATAATTTCTACTGACACGCAAGATCTAAAGAAGTCGATTATTTTGCAGTTTTACCCCAAACTAATAGCGAGACTGTTAGTCATTAGTAGTGATTGATGTATCGTTCTATATGATGTACTATTTTTTAAAAATTTGATGGGAGTTTATCTTATTTTAATTTTAGTTAATGTTTATTTAATTTTTTTACATAGTAATATAATGAATATTTTCTTGAAATCAATTACTATATGCATGGTTTTATATTTAATGGTTTGTGATATTATATGTTATTTATTAGATAAATGGTAAAAGTTATTCTTTATATATATATTTACATAGTAGACTTTCATTGAACAACCATTTTATTTTATTTAGTTTAATATGAGTTAGTCTAGCATGAAATGAATTATATTGGTATTAGAAATACCAGATTATATGTATATAATTTATTTCATGGTAGACTAACTCATATTAAACTAAATAAAATAAAATAATTGGTCAATGAAAGTCTACTATGTAACTTAAATAAAGTATAATTGTCTATTTATGAATCTTATTTGTTGGCAAAATGATATCAAACTCATTTAACAAGAGATAAAGAGCTAATTAATAAGTAGAGTTAATTTATCATTGTATCAGTGATTCATTAAATGTGACAAAAAAGCATAAGAGTATGCATATGATTAATTTTATTTTGATTGTTCTCCATATGTCACATATTATTGCTCTTAATCAAAATCATCATGTTGTCTCATGAAATATATTATTTTAATAGATAGCCAATTATATAAGAAATAATCACTTTAAAAATCAATAGAGAATACTTATGTGCAAGCTAAATTAAGGTGATGCCTAAGTAAATAATTTATTATTTAAGTTAGAATACCACAATATTATAAAATATATAGAGATAGGAGACCATTGAAAATTTGGGGAAAAAAAGGAAAAACTAGATAAGATGTTTTTGGATTTTTTTGTCAATAATGGCTGTAAGTAATTTATTTAATCACCTATTTAACCGGTGTTTCATACTATGAAAGAAATATGTATTATTCATACTTTTTTACTATATTTTCTACTTCTAAGAAATGTAAAGTTATTATTTCATTAAACATTGTCCATATTAATTTTCTCTTCCTTTGACCTTTTAAGATTTACGCATTCATATCTATATTCATATTGCAAGGAACTAAAGGCAAGTTTTGTCATCGACACACATGATTCATAATAATAAAAAGGTAATAGTATAATAGTTTAAGAAAAAAAGAAACAAAATCTTCGTACATAGGAAAAACAAATTTAAATAATCTGGCAAAGTTGCATATTGATGCATAAATTATCAATATCTTTTATATTGTAGTTCATAATGCAAAGTAAAATATGGTCATAACATCAATATCATTAATAGTTGTAATTTTTGAAAGTATAATATGTTAAGATATAGGTTATGACATTTTGGGCATAATTTGTAATTGAACATCTTTGATTATTTGAGGAATATTATTATGTTGAATATTCTATCTTATATGAGACTCTTTGAAGATGATGTTTATTTGGAATAAAAATCTTAGTTATGATAGGATTTAATTGAAATCAAATCGCCATATCTTGACTAAGATAAGATATAGAGTTTTGATGATTTTCGGACTTTTCTTGGCAGCCTATTTTGGAGATAATGGCTATCTAAGGCAGTTGATTTTTGTTTGTTTGTTGATTTTATCTATACTGGACAGCTGATTTTATCTGCCTAGAGTGTGAATTTTCAAGGTTGATTTGTGAGGGAAAAACATACACAACATGGTGACTTGACAGCTGGAATGTCGTTGATCAACAACTAAATTTTGTGAGCTGATATTTGTGTGATTATGTCCATATTTGTCCAGTGTTTTTCTCTAAGGGCTATGTGACTTTTCTGGTCTATCTTTATTGTTATTTATGTGGCGAAAAGCTCCAGCAGTTTTTGTGTAGTTGCAACTCTTGTATATATGACGTTTCCTGATGAAACATTTTTTGATTTGAGATGTTTTTTTGACTGTTATGCATTGAATGTTCCAGTGATGATATTGAATATATGCAACAGATTTCTTAATGGACAACTTCCTAATCATTCATTGACAAAGCCACGTTGTTAGAGCTGTTGTTTTCTTTTCTAAAGTAGATACTTGTTTATGTCCTTATTGTTTCAATGACTTGAGTTGTTTTATTTTCTCCTTTTTATTATCGAACATTGTTAAGAAAATCTTCTGTTGAGGTTAGCATGAGTTGATTATGTTATTGGGTATGATTTACTTTTATAGGTAGTAAGGATGAGAGACAACGTCAAGATTATGGTGAGTTGGCTCTGTAAAGCATTGAGTAAGACTATTGTTGTTCTTTTGATTAAAGCCATGATACAACCCTTATTAAGTTCCTTTGATTTATACATTAGGTTCATTTTGTTTAGTGGTAGAGATATGATTATTGAGCAAGCTTATGAAAATAACTTATTATGTTTTGGTTAAGAGCTTAATGAACCCTAAACACTTTGAGTATATAAAGTGAAATTCTTGAGAGGGTGTCAAGTCTTGTTCACTTGATTTTGATAGAATTGATGAGATATTGTGTTTTAACAATATGTCCTATAAGTGATTTATTCTCTAGATCGTTATTTATCTTAACCCTTAAATGTCAATTAGTTTTTGAAAATTTCTAGATAATATAAAAGGAGATGAGAGGTTATTATGAAGATGATTAATGTATTGAATTGATGTATGCTTAAGGACAAACATGAGTTCGGTATGGGAGAATTTGATAAGATCTCATCTTGCTATATTATTTGATATTATCTCTTTTGTTTTAGATTTATTTTGGTGTTTAAATATGAAAATTAATGTTTGTTTTATTTTAAGAGATGAAAAGTAGAGATTGCATTAAATTAGGACTCTATTGATGATAATAAGTGAAGAGATTGTGGTAATGGATAAGGGGAACCATTCGAAGAGTTGGAGTTTGACTTGGAAACTCCCATCTATCCTTATCATGTAAGAATTTGAATTTGTTTTAGATAGACATATTTGAAAGTTAGACTTTATTAGGATTAGATCATAAAACTTTATAAAAGAGACGTTCCTCACAACAAAAAAGGCTCTCTCTTCTTATGTTTTTCACAATTCATTGTCTTTCTTCTAATTTTGTTATTGGAGCAAAAGTCATGTGTGACTAAACTTAATCGTTCTGATTCAAGGGGATTCGAAACTCTAGTTGGGTTTTATGATCCAAAGTTTTATTTATGTTTTAATTTAAAAATTTCTTATTTTTAGTTCTCATATTTCATGAATGATTAATATTCAATTAATCTGACAATTTAATTTAATATTGGTTATTCTATCACTATCTAAGAATTCAATGATCCACAATTGTCATGAAAGATTAATACAAGTATAAAATAAGTTATTTATAAATTTCCATATTTAACTTATGATAAACAAGAAAACTAAATTGAACAGTTACAGCTATCTCAATTATTTAATTTAAAATTTAGTCTTTTTCACGAAATTTATTGCTATCATTTATTTTATACGAAATGTTATCAGCCAATAAAGTTTTGGTTTAAATACTGAATAACTGCTTAAATTGTGAAAATATTTTCTTTAAACCAGTAATCAATGTTACAATTAAATGAAATCTTTCTCTTGAATTAAAATTTGGTAATCTTAACTTTCTCATATTTAAATTCAGTTGATTTAATTTATTTTTATATTAATTTTAGTTAATTAATTAATGAATCCAAAATCCCCCTGTTTTATTTTATTACTTGAAAATAAAAAATTAGTATTTAGTTCTCAAAAAATTCGACCTGATTTAATGACTATTACAGAAGTTTGAAAAAGCATAATTACTTTAAGGACTTCAACAACCAACCAGATATACTGCTCTCAGTATAAGTGACCATTGTCTAAACTGGATTACTGTCCTCTTGTTGATTAGCATTAATGCATTGTTTTATCTTTAAAAAATTGAACAATTAAAAAGGCAATTCAAGACATCTATAATAAATTGGTAAATACACCAAAACGATTTGTCAAGACAAACCAAAAACTACTCTCACTACGTAACTAACCCAAAGACTTGTCTATAGATTGATTTTTTGAAGTACGATTGTCATAGCCGGAAAACTCTATTGCCTTCGCGCACAAGTTGCTCTAAAGAGAACAAAAGAAAAGCCATGTGTCATGAGATAAGACCATTCCCTTGCAAATTGTATTGAGCTCCAAAATTATTGCACAAAACCATATATTACAAACATGAATTAAACTTTTCAGTCTAAACTCCAATGTGAACAAACCTAATGCACAAGCTTCAAATTAATAGAAACATCGACCATGAAATGTTGAACAGAATACAACTTTTCTTCAGAAGCCCAACAACTGGAGGAGTGTGGCTAAAGAACACTGTCCTATATAATCAGTTGGAACAGAGAGACCGATATACCTTAGATTCAAAATTATATTTGCAAGTTTTATCACTTGTAGCATCACATGCATCCAAAGAACTGTTCCAATGATGGAGAGCTGAAAACATTTGCAGCAGCCCGTTCAGGTTTTGTGTGCGAGATGTGTAGCTGATATTTGATAAACCTCTGTCAAGAAAAGAAAAAACGGAAACTTAAGGTTTGAGTCATTACATTTACAAACCAAAATACAAACAGAAACAGTAAACCTTCGAGAGAAAACAAACAGACTTAAATAGAAAAATGTTTAAAGGTATATAAACAGCATAGAATCAGTAAATCTTAATAAGAAAACAAATGAAGTAAATAGAAAAGCATTTTAAGGTATATATACAGCTAACTGCATGATGATTTCAGGATTGCTGTCAATATGCCAATCTGGCTCCAGTTGACGGACAAAAGATGATCTGCCAGTCTCTGTACTACAAAAGAGAACCTGCAAATGCATTTTTCATGGCCTAAGACATGATGGCATTAAAGAGGAAAATGTAAAAGAATACGCAAGTTGTTTCAGCATATATATATCTTTGTGTGCGTGTGCATGTGCGTGTGCGTGCAAACAAATAAACTCTGTTTTTTTTTAGTAAGTTCCCAACAAAACCAATAATAAAACCTCTTTGGAAAGGACAACATGCCAACACAGAATCCTTACTGCACTCCTAGCTATCATATTAGCGATCAATCTTTCTAAAGAAGGATAAGTGAGAAGGGCGGAATTGTTATGCCATAATTGCATGTATTCAATTATTCAAAGCATCTATCTTGGAATGTCACGCAGAACCAAATTTGCAACTTCTTCTTGTTGGCATGTAGATACATTTTGTGGCAAAAATGGTAGTTCTCCAAGGTACGAAGTCAATCAAGCAATTAACCTTACCACTCAATTTACATAAAAGGAGAACACATATAAAGATTGCTTCGACAACTCTGTACAACAGATTACATTAGCCTTGCAGTTGAAAACATTACCGGAGAACGTAATACTCACAAATACTCATCAAATTTTAATTACTCGATTGTTCAAATTGTGGACATTTTAAATGCTTGGTGAAAATGGCACCCTCTCTCGATGGACTTATATTCTATTATTGCAGCTTTTTGTTGTTGATCAATATATGTAGTTAAAATATTTCATTCTATCTGCTGCTACATAACATTAAGTCATTCTGCAGCCCAGTACCCAGTACAAATGGCTCCATTCAGTGTCTAGATGAATCAGCATTTTTCAGGCCATCCAGAAAAGTAATATATATAATACATCAATAATGTACAAGTGTCAAAACCAATGTTCTGAAAATAAGCCCAAATCATCAAGTGCCAAAAGGTAAACAATGAAGAGTTAAAAGTTGAATAAGAGGTAAACAGGGAAAAAATAACTAATTGAATATGTTGCTATAGAAAATAGGCAAATAAGATAATTTAAAGACTTAAGAGATAGACCTGAGGTGAACATACAAACCAATGAGAAATGTTCTACAATTAAAAACCAAGTCTTTTGAGTCGGGTATGGAAGGTTTTGGAAACAATGCACAAACTAAAAATTTTAGCAAAGTTGATTTCATTATGTAAACACAGATCAAAACTCAAATAATTATATGAGTGTGATAACTTCGCTGCACATGAGGCTTTTCAAATTCAGTAAAGGCTCATTTTAGCATATCTAAGCTCAATTTTTGAGACATTACCTAAAAGTTTCCAAGCACCAGCAGCATAAAATGAAATGGATTGAAACAAATTATGCTCAATCAAATTTACTAAAAGAATGCTTCATATGCCTAACTAGAGCAACACCATATCTGACGACAAAGTTTTGAAGCAACGAACTCAATAAAACAACCTTAGACTGTGAATCTGTATTCTGCATGATCAACTTTTGATTTACCTTATCCTTCACCAAACCACCAGAAGTGAAAACACCTGCGTTATCCAGAGCAGCAAGAACTTTTTGCTGCATAGAATATTACAGGAAAAAAATTATTTATATATCAATCAATTGAAGGAACAAAGAAAAGACAAGAACTCGTAACAATCCAAGTCATTAACAACTATGGCACAAAATAAGAAAAAAAAATGCTAGACACAAATAAATAACTACACCACTGTATAGAGTTTTGGTTTGACCTCATTATCAACCAGAATTAAATTACTTTCAATGAGCAAAGATCATATAAAGCATGTGAAATTGACCAACTTGAGGTAGAAGGAAAGGATACAGGGATTCAACACGATGAGAGTCACGGCATGGTAGAATAAAACGTATTGCAGTTGTAAATTTAGAAATAGGCCATAATCTCACTGCTACTTGTTATTCATCAAGTACAAAATAGTGTGAAGCAATCCAGTACTGATAAGATCAAGAAGCATAGGTTACCCATATATACTAAATGCAGATGAACTACAGATTTTCATAGTACTGATTTCATATGTTTGAAACAACTCTACTCACATGTGAACTAATATAACACAAAAAAGAATAATAAATCCTCATAATACACCTGCGAGGAAGAAAATAGAGATCAAGTACCAAATGTATATAAAAAACAGTGAGACATCAAGCTTAGTTCATGAAAAAAGGCACACTCAGTCAGGCCCATAACTGACTGCATACTGTGGAAGATAGAATTGTGCATCAGGATGCCAGACACAATGTGACATGAAACACTTTCTTCGGAAACATGATGAAGAGCATCACAAACAACAGAAGACAGAAAAAATAATTTACAAAAGTAACAACAAAATACTGTTTAAATATGATGTCTGCACGCACTTCACTTTCATCATCAAGAACTCTTTCCATCAGATAGAGATCACAAAATTTTGTAATCTCTAAGAGCACTTCCAGCACAGAGGACCTCACAGTTGCTTGTTTCTGTTTGTAAGACAAATCATGTTAGTCTATACAAACCCCATTCAACAATAAATTTAATTTAAAAACAGTATTATCTCATGACCTGAAGCTCCTCTGGAGTACTTTCTTCAAGGACGATTCCAAGCAGACGACATGTTACCTACACAGAACAACAATAAATCCATGGGATCCTCAAAAGCAATCATTTTCTTAAGAAGAGAAACATGTACGCTTATTGCTTCGAAAGGCACATCAATACCACAAAAAACCATAAATAATATAGAATCCTGTACATACTAAATCATAAATATCAAAAACGAAAAAGACTGCAGAGGCAGAACAAGCAAATGTGTTTCTACATTTTGGATTGCTTACTTTAGCACAAAATAATCTCCAGATAGCAGTTGAAGAAACTAGACTTAACAACAGAAATACACTTGATGCCACAGGGATTTAGATACAAAGTAAGAATGATCAAAAATTAGTCATATTGCATCCAGTTATACATGGTTAAACAAGAGGAAGGAAATCCACAGTAAGAACTTCCACAGTACATCATGCAATGGATTACAGATGGTCTACCAAATACTGCCTCTCTTTTCAAAGCCCCCCATATTGCATTTTTACATAATCTGTGCTCTTAGAAAATGAGATTCAAAATCTGTAAATATTTAAACCTTGTATATTGCATAGTTTTAAGCACTAAAACTAGGACATGAGGCTTTCTGTTCTACAAAAGGAACTAACTAACTGTCCATGAGAAAATTTATGTGGTTCATTTGGGTGGAATCAGTCAATCCTAACAGTTGGATTGCCTTGTTGCATCCTGTTATAGTATGTATTATAACTATATGTAGAAACATTTATTCGCATTGTTAATAAAATGCAACCAACAAATAAGCTAATAACACAAAATAGATAAAGTTGTCCGTCACCCCAGATCCACCAAATAAGTAATCAAACCCATGTTTCATAAAATACTCCCAAATCAAAAAGGATATCACCTCCACTGATGCTAACAAAAAAAGGCAGCAGGCAGGCAAAGAAATATCCAATCAATAATCAAAATAGGTCTAAAATAGTGTTTCTTACCTTTCTCCCTTCACTTAATTTTTGCCTGACAATTTGGCCCAATGTTGGCTGAAAAGGAAGGGTGAAGAATGATAAGAATAGACAACCTTTGTATCTCTAGGAACTGTAGTTTAGCATAGGAAAAAGAAACTACCTTTATGGGTTGAAAGAATTCATCAACAACATTTTGTGCCCTCAAATCCTCAGAAGAAGAACAAACTCCAGAAGGCATTGAATTTGGACTCGATTGAGTAGTGGCACCAGAACTGCCAGTTGTGGGACTTTGGCGTTTTGGTTGCCTTCTTTGAGCCCCAGCAGGTGACCTCAACAATCTCCACGTAAAAACAATTGCAACAGCAAACCCTGCTATAGCTCCAACCGATCGAGAATCCTATCACCAAAAAGGAAATGGTAATGAATCACAAATGTATTTTGACACCACATCAAGAGTACCCCTCACAGAAGATATATGTAGGCAATTCCACAAAAACAGATAAGACTGATAAATTTGGATTTAGGAGGTCTATAAGTCATCATTTAAGAAGGCTGGAATACAACAGATGTCTAAATAAGAAATAATACAAGTGAATACAACCATTTATGAGCAACAGACAAAAACAGCAACTGGTCATTAAACTACCAAGTTGAATCCTCTGCAACATAGTCTGGTAACATTAAGTACTGTCGTTATAGTCTGGTAACATTAAGTACTGTCGTGCCCTAGAAACCAGAAGCTAAGTTTTGACAATTCAAAAGTCAATGTCCTCCGAAACAGGTATAAAAACAGGCTATAATTATAGTTGATGTTACGAGCAACAGAGAGAATGCTAAACAGAAGTGGGTAATGGTGAGCTGCAAAATAGACAATATTAGACCTTATAAAATACAACAAAAATGCCCATTCATAATTATGACACGAACTTAGTTGACAGTGATCGCCTCCAGACTCTCGCTAAAGATTGAATAATACCTTTTACAGTTGACATTGTTAAGAAAAAATGAGCAATCACTGAATCCAAAAGAAAAACAAAGATATTACAATTCATGAACTTTGCCGGCACCATATGCTGTATGTTTCAAGAAAAAGTATTTTGACCAACAATCAAAGACCTAAATGATTAATAACCCAAATTATCGATCTCTAAACAGTAATAAAAGCAGAAACTCCACAAAATTCGCCAAAAATTAACAGGGTGAATAGAAACATGAAGAATCCAAAAGGAACAAAAAGGAGTACAGATCGAGGCAAAAACAAGTAAGAAAAAGAGGTGGGCTGCACTGACCAGGTTGCGAAGTGAGATAGAGAAGAGATTGGACATCTTAATGGTTAGATAAGCCCCAAAGCGTTTGATTAGCTGGAAAATTTCTTCCTTCGATGATTCTGCCATTCCTACGCCCTAATATCCGCCGCCGTCCACCCTCCGACCACTATTACTACAACGATAAAATAATACCGCAACAGAACAGCACAGAACACGACAACGAGAGAGGAAACGTGGTATCTTTTGAGAAAAAGAAAGAAACAAAAGGATATGTTTTTGTGTTATATACTGAGACTGTGAGCTAACTGAGGTTGGATTGATCTCACAGCCATGCCATTCCCATTCCACAACCAACACGGTGATCGATCGAGCGCTAGAGTGGATGATGCCTCTTGTTCCGTGTTTGTTATGTTATTGTTTTTCCTCTTTTTTATAATTATATTATTTGAGAAATAGTAGAATTTAAATAATTTTAAAAATATTATTTACCGATAATGGAAACTTTTTTATACTCATATAGAATTCAATTAGTTTTAAGATTATTATTTACCAAAGCAACTAAGTTATAAAAACAATTAATATAATAACTTCTAATTTACCTTAGTTAAGCATAGGCTAGAAAAATTTTCATGATTATATATAAAAAAAGCATTTTAAAATTTAGATAGTTATACAGAATTTAAATAATTCAAAATATTATTTACCAATATTTATATTTTTTATGCAATTTAAGTAATTTCAACAACATTTTGAAACAGTAAATTATTAAATAAATTTAGAATCTTTTAGAAAGAACATAAAAAATCTATTTAAAAATTGTAAGTTAAGTATTAATCTAAGTTATCTGTCTCTTTAATTTTTTTGTTTTTTAATTATTCTTTTAATTGAAATATTTTGCATTTAATCATTTTTTAAAAAAAGAGTTCTTTTTCTAGTAAGTTATTGGTTATGTTCTTCTTCAGCTGTCTTTGTTTGACAGTCAACTTTAAATGTTACCTCTTGTCTTGGTTTTCCAAAGTTAACTCCTCTCCTTCTCTCCTTAAACTCTTTATGGTGCTTTCTTGTTCAATTGCTCCTCTTTCTCCAAATTGGCCTCCTCTCTCTTCCAAACTTATTGGTACTCCTTCTCTTACTCTTAATTGTGTTTTGTGGTTCAAAATTGTTAAAGAAGAGTCCCCCTCCCCAACCTTGGGGTTTATTGCCCCCTTTTTTTTTTTTGTAATAAGATTATTATCATTACTCCTCCTATTAATATTCTTGAATCCACTCTAACAAAGTGGTTATTGTGTCTAATGGGCTCTTTCTTAACAAGTGCTTGCCTTTTTCAATAACATAAAGAAGGGAAACTACCAATTAATCCAAACTTAGTTTCCAAAAAGTATTCTTTAATAAAGCTAAGATATTCCTTTCTAGGTTTAACTCAACTACCTTTGCGTATCAATGCTAATCACTCTTTTTCTTAAAAAATTGGCATTTGAGTATTGAGTTAGCTAGATATAACCAAACATTTGTTCCAATTTATGTTAATTTTCATAATACTCCTCTTAAATACTTGTGCATCAAAGATTTCGATCACTTGACTATAAGCTAAAAAACAAAAAATTAAAACAAATAAATAAACAAAATAAGCAATCAAAAAAAAAGTGAGCTACCAATTAAAATTAGGGTTTGATCAAGATTGAATACTTAGGAATTATTCTTTCCTTATATTGATTCCTTTAATTTTGTCGATTTAATTTATGTTTGATCCTAGATTTCCTAATGTGTTGATTATTCTATCTTAAGATCTAATCAATTAACCCTAATTGAATTCAAAATTTATAAATTTATAATCTCTCGATTCATAAAATTATTCCTAACTTATTTAATTAGGTCTAAAGCAATATATTAGATAATCAATTTCATAACCAAGGTCTCTCTTCGATTGATCGTTAATATGATAATTGTGGGTCTATTAAATAGCCAACTCTCATTGTACAACCTAACACTAATTATTTTGACTCACTCTCTCGATTTATTGTCAAATTTATGCATGAAAAATTATCACACACATGTAACATGTATTGAATTCAATAATAATTAAAAGTCACAAAATAATTCCTAATATTAATTTAGAAATCCATAGACATGTTTAACATCAAAGAATTCCAGTTACACATTAAGGATAATGAAAGAAATAAAGGAAAAGAATAAAAACTCTATTTGACTCATTGATCTAAAATGTTAGAACTTCTTGAAGCTTTTCTTGATCTCTTCACTTGATTCACTTTTGATTTTTAACAGTTGCCTTTTTCGTTGTATTTCACATTTTTATATAGTTCTTTAGGCTTTTGAGGTTGTGTCTAGGGTATCCATGTAAAAAAACTCTTGTCTGTAAATCTCCTATCATGATTGTGACCTCAGAGTCACAATTGTGCTCTATGCTTCAGCCTCTCTGTCATGATCATGCATGCATGTCCATGCACAATCGTGAATTGCTTCAAGCTTCTTCCATCTTCTTTCTTCTTTAATTTCCCGATTTTCAAGACTCACAAATACATCAAATACCTCATAAAACATAAAATTAAGATTGAATTCATGCTCTAAACCACATAAACACTTAGAATATAATCAAACATTCACAATAACACAATACTAAACCAATACATATGATAATCATCTAAGAAACACTTGGAAACAAAATAAAATTCCTAGAAAAACATAGTATAATCTACCTATCAATATTACCACACTTAAACTTTCTTGTCCTCAAGAAAAGACAAACACACAAACACAAATCAAACATAAAAGCATATAATCTCTTATTCATGCAACATGCAATAATGATACAATGGCATCAAATCTTATAAAATCATTTTAACTGCAAACATCATTCATTTAAAATATTTCAACATACTAATATTTTCCTTTCATGTTTACTTACTTTGAATTGAATATACAAATATTAACACCTTATTCATACACTTATGGCACTTAAAAACATACATTTATTGTTACTGATCAATCAAAAAGGCAACTATCACTAAGTATCCTTTCGCAAAAATTTTTGCTATTTTAAAAGATCAGTAGATTTATTTTCTAAAACACCATTTTTAAAATTTTCTTTAACGATAACCTAGTCTTTTAACATGAAGGCAAACATTTTGTGATGAATGTCCCTCGATTACTCAATTAGTTCATGTCTTTTATTTAGCTTGGTTGGAGTGTCATTATAACTTTTTTATGCGAAGACAAAAATTTTGTCATGAATGCCCCTGGTTACTCAACTATATCACACTCTCAACTAGCTACAAGCTCTATTATTAACCTAATCTTTTTTTTAAAAAAGGGTAACACATTTTTTTCACAATTTCTTAGCCTACCTCATTTCTTTTAAGTCAATCATTCTCATAAGAGGGTCCAAGTATTGCTAACCAATTTAATTGGCTTATAACTATAAATGTATACAACAATTTCCTAGTGTGAATAATAGGTGTCATATCCTAATTAATATGCATATTCATCCAAAGATACTTAAAACATAAAATTCACAAGTTACTATGCCTTTACAAATTAAACGACCATTTTCAAAGCTAAACTAATTCCATCAAATTCTTGCTATTGACACATTCACACAATTAACACATATGCAACAAAATGTTAACACAATGTCAACCTAATCAAAAAACTAACATAATATGATCTCATATGACATGCAAATGCATAAACGTCCCCACAGTTAGACAACACATTGTCCTCAAAGTGAGAATCCAAACAAAACACATAAGCATAAAAGGTAACAAGATCTAGCTTCCTTAATGCAGCATCTTGCAAAGATCTCAAGTAATGATAATCCAAACTGAAGAAAAATTCAGGAGTTTGTGAGTATAAGAGAGAGTTTCGGTGCAAAGAGTGCAAAGTGTAGAGAAGTGAAGAACATTCCAGCAGAAAATGTGCCACCTTAAGCATGTGTCAATTAATATGTCGTTCCATGTAACACTTGATTATGCTGTCATTTGTCACTTTAGGATGCTGCCATTAGTCACCTACAAATCAGTCCACATGTCATTCCAAGGTTGGTCCAACATAATAATTGGTCCATTTGTCCATTAATTCCTAGCACATTTGTCACTCATTTAACTATGCCAAATGTTAATCAATTATAGGCATAGTCATACTAATTTTCATGTACCAAATTATCTTGCCACTTGACAATTTTTCTAGTCCAAATTTACATTTTAATACTACAATTCTCTAATGGTATTAATTAATTCCAACTCAAAGTATGATCCAAATTCAAGACATATGCATGTCTTAATCATATCACAATTTTTAGCACCTATCTTACATGTACTTTTATGAATATGTAATATTCCAACTATGGTACAATTTGGGGCTTTACATTAATAATAGACAAAAAATTGTAGGACAATTTAGGAACACGAATGACATTGTAAAGGATAAATTTGGCTAAAATTTTGACAGTTCCACTGCCGACAATGGCAACAAATGTGCCATATGCAATTTTGATTTTTTTATTTCCTCCAGCGAGGTTATAAGAAGAAAAAAATTAAGAACAATTTGTTATCTGAGTAGCAGCTCTAGAATCTATGACCCAAGGACCAAAAGATTGATTTGAACACACAAAGGAAGAAGAAATACCTTGTTGGGCTGAAGCACAAGAGGAAGAGGAGTTAAGAGAAAATTTTGGAGAGTTAAAAAGCCTATATAAATGTCGGATTTGATTCTTGGTGAAAGGCACCGAGTCTGAAGAAGCAGTATGCTTTTGAGAAGTTTTAGCCTCAGCTGCAGTAGAATTGCTAAGAGAAAATTTTGGAGAGTTAAAAAGCTTATACAAGTGTTGGAGTTGATCCTTGGTGAAAGGCATCAAGTTTGAAGAAGTAGTTTGCTCCTGAGAAGTTTCAGTCACAGCTGCAGTAGCTTTCCTATCCCCTTTCTTTTTGTTTTAAGGTGGCTTTCCATGGAGCTTCCAACACTTGTCCTTTGTATGCCATGGCTTGCCACAAAATCATAAGAATTTTTTTTTCTTGTCACTACCACCACCAACACCCTTGGAAACTAACGCTATGTTGTGTCCATTTTGCATCAAGTGGACAGGTTCGTTCATCACAGGTGTTTGGGCTTCCTCTTAGCGTAGTTCAAAAAACTTAGCACGTATTGAAGGTAAAGGCTTGCAGTCAAGAAGTCAGCCCTTGATTTCATCAAAGCCGTGATTGACTCCAGTAAGAAACATAAAAACACGATCATCTTCCTCTTTAATTGAAATAAGTTGTGACATCTCTATCGCCTTGTTTAGAGAGCTACAATTTGTTTTTCAATTCAAAAAGTTGAGAGGAATTCCCAAGATTGGAGTTTGTCTCTCCAACAGCATCCCAAATTTCTTTTGCATCCATGTACATAAACGGACAAAGAATCAGTTCTTCTATGGAATTTAACAACCATCCTATAATCATAGAATTCTCATCATGCCAGTGCCAGAACATGGGGTAGATTGCTGCTGGTTTTGGCTCCTCTCTAGTCAAAAATCCAAGTTTTCCTCTGCCATCTAGGGTTAGGTTAATAGACTGAGCCCATTCCAAAAGTTCTGACCATTAAGCCTCACCACTGTAATTTGTAAAGATGGTAGTGCAACAACATCCAAACTGCCCAGAGCAAAGGTGACAGCTAGCTGGTCGATTGGTGGATGGGATGTACTGGAGGTATTAGAGATTGTTGACATAATGTCGTAGGGAAAAAATAGAGTAAGGATTTAAAGGGACAAAATAAATCTAAAAAATTGGAAAAAAATCACATTGTAAATAGGAAAAATTTTGACTTAAAGGATGAGGATAACCAAAAATTCGAAACTTTAGAGTGAAGAAATCGACTACAAAATGTAGAACAAAAAGTCGGCAATGTTTGCGTGTAACTATGCAACACAAATTACTCATTTTATGCGTAAAAACTGCAAGTGAACAGATCGTGACTTGTAGTTGAAAAGCAGATATCGATCCCACAGAGATTGGTACCCAGACACCATTTAATTCAGATAAAACTTTGTTTAAGAAACGAATTTGTTTAATGCAAATAATCTGAAAAATTAAATTAAAATTAAAAAACTAAGAACGAACACTGAATAATACCAATATGTAGAAAAATTGGAACTCAAGAATCTAAAGACTAGAGATTACTTTTTCCCTATTTTGTCTCCCTCCTATTTTATTAATCAAATTGTGTCTCACCTAAGATTTTTGAATGTATTAATTACCCTATGTCAAGGTATAATTAATTGTCCCTAATCGAATTAAAGGGAATCAATTGAACGATCTCTCAACCTATCCAATGACTCTACCGATTCAACTAGTTATAAACTATCCTATAGGTGATCAATTGAATTTGCTAAGATCTCTCTTCTAACTATTCAATTGATGTGATGATTTACGTCTATAGGTTGCCAACTTTCGTTGTACAATCCTACACAAATAATCTTACTCACTCGCTCGATTTATTATAAGATAACAAATAAAATCAACAATCATCAAAGATTCTTTCATTCAATTCAATAAAATAGGAGTTTTAACAAAATAGTTCAAAAGCAATCCCTAAAACTAGATCAGCCAATGGTCTCCATAACATCATCAACATTCAAATAATCCATTCTACAAAGAATAAAAGAAGTAAAATTGACAGAAAATTGAATAAAGAAACTCCTTCTCTTCTTTGACAAAATCTAAAAATTTTGGTGTTGATGTACTATTTTTCCCAATCTTAATGATAATTCTTGACTTTAATCCTTCATCAAGGCTATAAACTTGTGTTCTTCACTCAATGATTGTAACATCCCGTCCCTATATTAAGGGATAGGACCTAAAATTTCAATGCATGTAAGCTTAAAGAGAGATTAAGGAAACGCATCTTTCTTGCTCATGCATAATGTTAGCATATATGCACATGAATATTGAATCTTTGCACAAAAATAAGTGTACATGCATT